>JAQZBX010062123.1:0-16961 GCA_029593785.1 Cabassous unicinctus
GTGAGGTTGCTGCATCAGCCCACCGCACCGCTCAGGCCGGCGTGCCCTCACAAGGAGGCCTCGGGGCGCGAACCCGGGCCTCCCACATGGCAAACGGGGGCTCCATCCACTGAGCCACACCCGCTTCCCCAAAGGTCATATTCTGTACAGAAAATGAAACAGAGAGAGAAACCACCTCTAGGCAAATCTGGGGAAAAACTTAGCTACCAGGAAAACCCTTAAACCAAAATACAGTTTTGACCTTATCCTGCAATAGGCTGGCTGAAACCAGTGAGGAACCCACCCAGGTGATTCCTTGAGTTAAACTTTCATTTACCATATGGTACATAGCCTTGACCAGGGTAAAAGCTACCAGCCTAATCTGTGTGGCTTAGATTTTGAGAGAAATGTCTTTCTTTACAATGTCCTACTTCAAACACAAGGCATACAACCACTGAAAAAGGCAATGTAACAACAATAAAAAAATACAGCCTGCTTAGATATAACTCCCTACTCATGGGCAAGCATGGTGATAGAAGGAGGCAAAGTCGCTTTTAAAATTACCCCTGTTCTTTCCTAATTTTTTTTTTCTAAAAAACTATAACAAAGTACAAATCATTCAGACTGAGGTAAGAATAAGATCATTGCAAAGAGTAAATTCACAAATGAATCTATTTTCCTGTATTTCTATCACTCTTGAATGTCACTCTTGGAACCTTGTAATACTTTCAGTTGACTTATTTAATAAAAAGAAATCAATGTAGGTGCAACACATTGAACTGAGAATCAATAGAACTGGATTCTAGCCTAGCTCTACTACTTAACAACCATGTACCTTAGGCAAATTACTAAACCTCTCTGAGCCTGTTTCCTCATCTTAAAAAAAGAGATAATATCAATTGTCCTATCTTCTTCACACAATTATTATCTGGAGTAAATGAAATGATGTGTCAAAGAGGCTGGAACAGCATCAGTGCTATATAAATACAAGATGCAGTCACATTAAAAAAGCATCTTTCTCTTTCTGCTACTAGCATTGTTACACAGCAACACATGGAATCAAAAAACCACCTTTCTGCTCACATTTAAAACAAAAATAAAAACTGAAGCTTTCCCTCTAAGGCAAATTCACATTTTGTGACATATTAATAATATGAAAATAAGAAAACATGAAAATACCATTCTCACTGCAGTGATCTCATACAAATATTCCTGGTCATTAAATGCTACATCTCTCATGCTATAGGTAAATACTAGAATTTCTAAAGCATGCATCAGACTCTTAATTTTTATTTATTGGACTTACTAAAATACCTATTTTATTTATGAAAAAGCTATGTTATCATGATAGGAAACAAATTGGGAAAATCCTAATTAAATGTTTACATTTTAAGAAATAAAGTGTTGGATAACCAGAAAAGCAGGGGATAAACAAACAAAATGTACTCAGAAATGCAAACATTAATTTTGCGAAAACCAGATACTTGGGGAGGAAACATTACTATTGAATGATGGACACAGGGTTAGTTCTTGGTCTTGATAAGTGACTCTTATTAATGCAAAAGCATTTATTTTTGCTGGTTTACTTTTCCATATCAATATGCCATCAAAGCAAAGCAAATTAAGAAAGAGTTATTGCATTTCCCTTCCTCTTTGGAAACCAAATCAACAGAATCTGAAGTTTCTGCAAAGGAAAAATAATTTTCTTCACTAGTTTATGGAGATACCAAAATTCATGATCAAAACAGGAAAGTAAAACCTTAAAAATAATGCTCTGAGCACTCTGCAATTTTGCTACCCAAAATAGAACCCATACAGTCCATGCCACCAAATGAAAATTACAAGTTTGTAAGCATGAGGTCAAATTATAAAGTAAAAGACTTTTTAAAATGTTTTAATGGTAATAAATGGGAGGAAAGACTGTTATCTTTACTGGTAGGTGTCTGTTGTTTATCTGCTCTTATGTTTTGTTCAATGACATTGTTTTGAATGACTACCCAAACTAATCTAAACTTGAATTTGAACGTAAAAAGTATAAACCTTGACTAATAAATTGTGCATTTTTTGTTGTTGTTGTTAAACAGAATTCTCCTGCCCCTCAAATTAAGAGGTTAATCACAGCCTTTGAGATATTGTGCTTTGGACTAAGTTTTAGAGCATAACAGTTTTTAAATCACAATTTTTAAAAAGTAGCTTAGCAAGCCCACCACTCTCCTGTTTAATACCCAAAAGAACACTGAAGATAATTTTTTCTTATTTAATTATCATTTGTTTAAATATATTTTTAAATTTAAAATTCAACTTTAACAGCCTCCAGAGACCATTTCAATACTATGTTTCTTAATGAAATTAATTCACTCATAATACTTTTGTTATGCAAAAGAACATATTCCTTTTCAAAGTATAGGATTTCTAAATGAAAACACATATTTGAATCTTGAATTTTTCTAACACTTAAAAAATGGCTTATAGTTCATCAAAGCCTTCACAGAATCATTTGGATAACTCTGATGAGATAAAGGGACAGTCAAGCTAAAAGGAAGGAGGGTAGATTTTGCATTGGATGCTCCTTTCAGTAGCACGTTCACCACAAAAACCACTACAAGTGCCTGTGACTTAACTTCCACAAGGAATCACCTACAAGACTTAAGCACCACTCAAGGCAAATCCATTGCACTTGATTCCATTTGCCACAAAGTTCAGTCACCTAAAGATTTTCATTTGCCCTTTCAAAACTGCAATCCATAGCAATTCTTCTGGCTCAATTAATGGTCTCCTCTTTTCTCTTCATACCATCTCTCTTTGAAACTACAGTCCCTTGTAACACACACCCATATACACAAATAATGCACACATGTGCACACATCCCAGTGAATCACAGAAATGACATAGCTCAGATAATATCCTCTAATAACAACTCTGAGCAATTGCTTATCTACTTTTGAAGATTTCAATAGCTGAGTTGAAAAAGTAATTCAGCTATAGAGAGCATATATTCAGAAATTTTAAAAGTATCAAATATACATAAGTAGTTCCATAAAAATATGGTTTTCATAGGTTTTTTTACTTTTAATAAATGTATCCAAGATACTATCCTTTTATGTACATCATTTACATTTCCTCCCTGACTATTTCAAAAATTAAAGCAACCTTCACAAAATAAAAATATTTGTTTACTCAAAATAATAATGAAAAACTAATTTCAATATGCAAATAGAAATCTTCAATGCCCTTTAAAAATATTTAATAGTTAAAAAGAATTTCTTCTTATAGAAAATGTATTATACTTTAGATCATTATTTGTAAATACCTTTGTACCAATACTGGTAATCTTTCCTCGACTTCTTCTACTAAACGATAATGTCAGACTAACATAAGGAAAAAACAAAAATCTTAGACGGTTCTTTACTCATCATATTATAGCCAGCCACAATTACAAGGCAGCCTTATAACTATTGAAAAGCACAATTTGGTAAATGTATTACAGATCACCAAATCACCTTTTAAAATTAATGTCTAAGCATTTAAATAGCCAGTAAATAATTTTATAAATTATTATAATCCTATTTAAAATCGATATGGATTTGGCAAATGGGAAAATCAGGCAGTATATAACTTTTGATTTGTAGATTTCACGGGTTTTTAGTATTTAACAATGTAAAAACATGAAATGACCAGTTTTTAAAAAAATGTAAACCAGCATTTTAAACCTACATCATCACCTGAATTATCAAAATAATTTTTTCTTCATTGCTTCTATTTTAATTCAAATACTTATCTCTTAAAGATCACAAAAAATATATAATTCTCTAGGGCATTACCTAGAACCATATAAAAAATCACTAGTCTTTTTTAAATGGGAAACTAAATGTCTAAATGTCAAAACCAAATCAAAAGTAACCCTACAGTTTGATATCACATATTTTGTATTAATATATGTTATATCCACACATAGAATCTGTAATTAAAATCAGGCTTTGATTTCAAATATAACAAATTCTTGAAATGGGAGGCTACCATATGATTTTAACCTAAAAAAGTCTTTTCTGTTTTCAGAAAATTAAAAATTGATGCAGCAAAAGCCTTTGTTGCAGAGAGGGCTTGAGGTTGAGTTTTTTTGTGTGTTTGGTGTGTGGTTTTTTTTGGGGGGTGGTATTTAATTCAACTATACACAATGTAGTACATACAAGCAAAATACAATTGAGATACTGTTTTCTTTAGCATTCCTATAGGAGACCAAATTCATTTGCATTGTAGAAAATACAATTACTGATTTTTAACTCATGAAAGACAAATTCATAGCTTTTTCCTACACTGCCTCATAGTATTCACACCATCTCAGTGGAAACAGTCTAGCACCACTTAGTGACTTCCCAGAGGTAGGTAGAAACTGCATTTTTCAAAGTTTTGTTTATCACAGAATCATTCAACTTCAGTTCCAAAAGCACATTCAGTTAGCATATGTCTTAGTTCAAAACACTATATGAGTGTGTGTTTATCTACATATACATTCTTTAATTAAACTTTAACACCAAAATGGAATTTCCATCAAGGAAATTTCCACAACTTTTAACAGCATTTTAAACCTTACCAATTTTCCCCTTTAAGATCCATATATACTACCAATGATAAAATTTATCAAACCGAGTATTAAGAAATATGAATAGAGAAAAAATATTCAAAGATTTTTATTCACCAGAGCCTGAAACCAACTTAGTTAGAAAGTAACAGAAATAATGCTCTGTATGTGGTTTACATAACAATAGTTGTTGCATTTAGTAAGAATGAAACGTGTAAAAAGAAAAAGGAGTTTTCGACTTCTGAGTAACCCAGAAAAAGTAATGGTATCTAGCTTGTCTATTATATTAGCACATATAAAATGATGTTAGAATGATATTTAACAAAGAGCGGATTGATAAGCAAATGGCATGCCAATAATTTTATAACAAGATAGAAAATCTTCCCCTAAAGTATTAGCTTTAAAAGTTTTATGTATTTAGATTTTAAAGTTGAATCTTGCAAATAGAAATTAATACAATATAAAGAAAATTAACACTCAATTGTTTAATAATTTTTAAGTAAGCAAGCAATGAGAATGAATTTTCATCACATTTTCACTTCAACTAACACAAAACCACAGATAGAACTGACTTAATGCTGACAAATTTACTTCTAACTTGTTAATTTTCACAGAAATACAACAACAGAACAGTAAAACAGCCACCATGTAACATAAAAGGTTTGGTTTCAAATGTCCCTGCTTTTTGAAAGCCACCACTACATGTGCCCTCTACATGAAAACATACAGCTGCCTCATCCCAGGCATCTGATCTCAGCACACAATACCAGTCATTAGCCATCTCTCCCTTAGCCTGCAGTACAAGTAGCTAATTTCTGCCTTTTAAACTAATAAGAGAAAGGACAAAGGATTAAAAACCATCCAATCAGAAATTATGCAACCCCTCCACAGCAGCAGCTTATGCATACATTTGGTATGTCAGACCTCTCCAGTGTGGTGAATCATACACAGTGCATTTTAATCTACCTCCTGGATATTTCATATCGCCCACATGTTCAAAGTAATCAGATACTAATAGGGCTGTTTAAGTCCTAGAGACCTCTTTATTTAATTTATACTAAAAACTTAGGTACTCTTTTAATTCTGAACTCTTATATAAACACAACAAAATTAGTTAAATGACACTCCAACTAACAGCAAATAACCTTTGCATTTTGAAAGAAAAAAAGACTAAGGAAGGGGAGGAGGCTAAAAGAAAAAGTAGTACATTTATGAGAAGTTTTGGGAGATGATCATAACATTAGATAAACTAGCATTTTACTTATATTGCAACCTTTAAAAACTTACATTGCAGTATTAAATAATGACACCTCAACTAACCAAAGTTAAAATTCTAGTGATCCTTACTAATTATAACCCAGGAAAGGGCTCACAATAGCTACACAGCCAACAGAATCAGACATTTATAAATACATAGTCCATCAAATATTCTGGGTGGTCCTTTCAAACCTTGTTCAACATTTTCATTAAATTTTCAAGCATATGAGAATAATTTAATAAAAGCTTAATATATCAGAAACCTTCAACTTGGATTTCTCAAACAAAAAATATTATTTTAGAGAAAAGTATAAAATGTAGAATACTTTATTGAAAAACCAGTTACACATTACATCTTTTCCTAGAGGGAAGAACTAACAATATTACACATGAAACGGCAAATCATAACTCTTAACTCCTTTTTTTTTTTCCTTAAAAAGCTAGTAAGTACTTTTTTGATATGCCATAGAATCATTTGCAAAAAGATATTCTGTTGCTTAATTAGAACAAATCTAGAAATGTGCACACAAATGTCAAAAAACTCTTCAACAAAACATCTTAGTATTTACAAAATTAGAGTAATTTGCTTTAAAATCTATTTAATCCTGGCAAAAATCAAGTGATTACATTATTGACTATCACAAACTGTAAAGGTGGCAACTCAAAGACTTCACTGGAGTCTCTAATTCAGCCACTTAATGACTAATGGTGAAGAAATGTATGTGAACGTGATGTAAACTAAGTTACAACACACAGCAAGAGAAAAAAGTTAGAATGTGTAATAAAAGGCACAAATTTAAAGTCCACAAT
The DNA here is from genome assembly GCA_029593785.1 of Cabassous unicinctus. NCBI lineage: Eukaryota > Metazoa > Chordata > Mammalia > Cingulata > Chlamyphoridae > Cabassous > Cabassous unicinctus. Next base: position 6,626 of record JAQZBX010062123.1, read on the forward strand.
AAAACAAAGATGTTCTTCCTCATTCTCTCCTAGTAGTCAGATATTTCTCTTGTAAGCAAATCATTGTGGAGAAATCCAACCTCCACAAAACTTTTTACACTCTTATTAACAACAGAGCACTTAAATATAACTAAGAATTTCACAGTGATATTTGTTAAGCTTTAAACATTTCTTAAAAACAACAAAATGCTCAGAAGCGATATTCAGTAGTCGAGACAACTAAAAGGAGTCTGGCTTTTAACTGCCAACCAATCCAAACAACCTACTTCTTTAGAATGTTTTGCAAAATACTGACCCCTTACTGAATTATTATTTAACATTAAGCTATCTAAAACAGAAAACTAATTAATCGACAAGTTTAGTTAAACAATTTAGCTGACACAGTAAATATTTACTCTTAACATCTTACAGGAAGTCTTGACAAGCATTTGTTACCACTGTGTTTGGGGTAGGGGCGGGAGTGGGGGGTGGGAAGCAACTTTTTGATAAACAAGTTAAACGGTCGCAGAGAATTTAACATAGCTAGTGTTTGCCACCGCCCGCCCCCCCCCCGTAAGGCACCAGATATTTTCCAAATACAGCAAACACCTTATATAATGAAAGTTTAAAAAGTAACTTTCGAGACTATGCATCTCTACTAACAAACAAAAGCCTTTTAAAAACTGTAAAGGCATATTTATAAAAGCAGAGTGTATTTTTTACTTATACGTAAGCCCAATCGCCAATAACTAAGCAAAATATATTTACCTTAGTTTTTTAGAGACTGAGTAATCAACTTCCATGATTTTCCCATGCAATTCCACTTTACCTTTAAAATAAAAATTAAAACACTCAGAACCTTCCTTAGATCAAACCGGTGGGGGTCTAGGAAGGGCAGGCACAGAACTCCAAGCTCCGGCTCCGCCTTCGGGCGGCCTCAAGGGGTCTCCCACCCGGCTCGAGCTGGGCGAATTTGGTTTTCAGTGTGAAGAAAGGTGGGCGCCCCGTGACTCTGGACAAGGTGGGAAATGTTGCGAACCCGGGTCCCACCCCAGGTAGAGCGGTGGGTGGCATTACCGGAAAAACAAATTTAATAAAGAGCGGCGCCAATTTTAAAGGATGAGCTCATTTGAAACTCAAGCTGCAGGGCCGGCGCGGCCCCGCTCCTCTCTCGACCCCCACCTCCCCATTCCGCTAACCCAGGACCCGAAGGCTTCGCTGCGCTCCCCTCCTTGCCCTCTTGTTCTCCGACTGGCCCAGAGAAGACGCGCCGAAGCCCCCCGGGGTCCGCTTCTGAAAGAGCCGGGTCCCTGCCTGCTTCTGGGTGTCACCTTGGCCTCGCCGCCGCCCCGCCTCCACCCCGCGCGCCAGAGGGGAAGGGGGTCTCGCCGACCCCCGGCTCGTGGGGCTCAGCCTCGTGGCCTGGGGGCTAGCGGGGCTCCGATCGGTGCGTGTGCGGAAGGGAGAGTTGGTGAGTGCGCGCGCGCGAGAGTGTGTGTGTGTGTATGTATGTGTGTGTGTGTGTGTGTCGCTCTCCGTCTCCCGTCTGGGCTCCAGCGCGCTCGCGGGCCCCCCGGTCTCCTCTTTCCCGGTTCTCAGCCCCGGCCCCCACCGAGTTGAGACAGGGCACCTCGTAAAAAGGTGCTTCTGGCCGAGCGGGAGGCGGGGGGATGGGTGGCGGATAGCCCCCAGCCCGGAGGTCTTCTCAATAAAATCGGACAAAAAATTCAGAGAAAAATAGGAGCGATTGAGAGACGAGCGAAAGGGGACAGAGGCTCCGGAGAGGACCGGGGAAGATATGCCGTCCTGCAGGGGCTGGGGTTGGGGAAGCCCCCGGATCTCGGAGGGGTTCATCAGAGGGGCGCCGAAGGGGTGCCGAAAGTGGGGGGCCGCAGGGCGAGGTGGGGAGGGGAGTCGAAAGGAGAGTGCGGCTCGGGCGACGCCAGAGGGGCGAAAGGTCCTGGGCACGAGGCAAGGGAAGGGGGAAGATACGACCGGGGGGGAGAAGAAAGAGATGCAGGATTTAGGGGGAGGGGGTTCCTGTTAAGGTGAGTGACGGGAAGGTCAGGGAAGAAGGGGGACAGGGAGCTCTCTAGGGTGGAAGTGGGGAGCTCTGGAGAGCAGCTCCAGGCGTCAGGGGAACGAGGAGTGCCCCCAGAGAGCGAGCAAGCTTCGGGGACTCTTGGAGCAGCACGGGGGGCGCCCCGAGGGCAAAGGATGAGACCCGAGCTGTGGGGGGAGGGGAGCGGGCTGTCCCGGGAGCGGGCAGGCGGTGAGAGTTGCGGGTCTGGTGCGTGGAAAGTGAGAGTGCGGGCGCGAGAGGCGCCGCCCGCCGCGCTCGGCCTCCCTCGGGGCGCCGACCGGGCCTGAGCTGGGCGAGGCTGGGGGAGGGGGGAGCGCCGAGTGCTCACCCGAGAGGGTCTCGATGGCTCGGATGGCCCAGTTCTGGTCGGGGTAGTCCACGAAGGCGTAGCCGGACTTGAGCAGGACCTGTCCCGCCAGGGGCAGCTTCCTGTCCCCGAAGAGCTGCCGGAGGTCGTCGGCGGTGACGGCGGGGCTCAGGTTCCCGATGTAAAGCTTGTTCATCATCCGTCTCTTCCCCGAGAGCCCGCGGCTCCCCCGGCCCGGTACCCGGCGCTCCTCGCCTCCTCTGCTGCCCTCGTCTCTCCTCCTCCTCCTCCGCCCCCCCTGCCCGCCCGCCACCCACCCCCACCCTCAGCCTGGCTCCCCCCACCGCGGCCGGCCCGGCCCGCCCGGGGGCAGAGGCGGAGGCGGGGACTCGGCGCGGCTGCCTCCTCGGGGCAGAGTCCCGGGCCGGGCGGCGGCGCGCGGACAAAGCGCTCTCTCTGCCTCCCTCTCTCTCCCTCTCAAGGCGGTGGCTGGAGGAGGAGCAGCAGCGGGCGGCGGCAGCGCACCCCGCGTGTGTCTGTGTGAGAGTTTGTACGGGCGTGTGCGCAGCCGAGAGTGAGCGAGCGAGCGCCCCCTCCCCGCCCCGCGCCGCTGCGCCCCTCGCTTAGCGCCCGGGGCGCTCCGAGCGCTCCGCGCGGCTACCCCGGTTCCTGCCCCGCGTCCGGCTGGCGGAAGCGGGTCGCGGCCCGGGGCTGGGGCTCCCGAGCGCCGGAATCCCGGGCGGGCGCGGCGCAGAGGCCGGGCTGGCGGCGAGCAGGGAAGGCGCGTCCTGGGCGCGAGTGGGAGTGCGCGAGGGGGCGCGGGGGTGCTGCTGGGAGCCGCAGACATGGGAAGGAGAGGGACTGCGAGTGAGCGTGGAGAAGGGGTGTGCGCAAGGTGGACCGGATGTGAGTGCGCGGCTGCCAGGGCGAGGGGGAAGGTGTGTCTTAGAGGTGAGAGAAAAGGGCCGGCTAGGAGACGACAACTTTCGCCGCGAGTTGGCCGAGGCTGGCGCCCTGCGCGTTCCCGGGTGGAGCGCTGACTCCGAGACCCCCGCCCCGCCCCGCTCCGCTTTCCGAGGCGACCGGGCGAGGCGACCGGGCGGCGCGTGTGGTCGAGGGATCGCAGACTGGAGTTTTTAGGACGCCTGGGCCCCGGCACTAGCCGGGCCCTCACGGGCCGTGCACGCCGGGAAAGTTGTTCCCGGCCCTGGGCCTCAGTTTCCCGACCCATAAAGGAAGGCGGAAGGCCAGAGCAGTGTCACGTCTTCTCCGCCCGGACTCCACACGCCCGGACTCCCGCGGTGGACAGCAGCCTGACTTTGGCAACTGCTCTCTAAATTCTGGGAAGTGCCTAGGGCTTCTCGGGCTGTCGCTGCGAAGCCAGGTGGCGGGAGGGGAGGGGGCAAAGACTGCTGCGTAGCCTAAGCAGTTGGGTCAGCGGCCGGGAGGACGGACGCTTGCTGCAAGGCTGCGCCACTGGGGTCAGTCCCAGAGCTGGAGTGGTGGGAGGCGAGGGTGGCTGGAAGCGGAGGCGCGCAGGCTGTGTAGGAGTTCCCCGAGCAATTGCTAAGGGCCCTAAGAGGAAAGAGGTTCTTCCTGGCGGAGGAAACAACGTGACCGACGGAAGAGGCAGGGTTGGGATGAGAACAGCCCGAGCTGAGGGGCTAGGGAAGGAGACAGACTTGCTGGAGACCGGCCGCAAGTTCTAGGGCCCGGCTGAAAGCCTGGTGGGTAGAGCCTAGTCACAGCCAGGAAATGAAATTCTACAGGAAAGAAAATAGGAGGATTCAGAGGTGAAGCGGCAGATTCCACGCTCTGCACTTCTGGGGCCCTTAGAAGAGGTGATGGCTTGACCGGGAAAATGTTGGGTTTTGTAAGGGCATAGGGGTTCTCTGTGTGGGGAAACCACAAATGTAGGGCTGGAGCAGGTTTGGGACTCTTAGCTGTGTTCTATACTCTTTCCCGTTGAAGAGGCGGGTGCTTGTTTAAAATATATATGTAAAACATACACTTTCCCCAGCCCCTTTCTTGGAGCCTGGGTTTGTAATGTCCACAAGTACTCCCAGGTGATTCTTATGTGGACGTTTGGGAAACATGCTGTGGTGGAAGGTCTGTCTGCTGAGGACTAAGAGCTTTGTCCTCTCTTCCCCAAACTGTGGGGAGTGGGATGTTCCAGGATAGGGATAAAACAAACCAACCTTGGCAGGACTGTTGTGAGGGCTAAGTGAAAGATAATTAAGCAAGTGTGTTGAGACACAGTAGACAATGCTTGTTTCCTTTCTTTCCCCAAAAAAACGAATTATTTTTGAATTACTTTGTTTTGAGGAAGGAGATCTCCTTAAATAACTGGTTGTCCAGAGAAGAAAATAATGTAGCCCTTCTGAACTAGATATTTGCAGTTATTTGGATTCTGGCTTTTGGCTCAAATATTCACGTTATTTCCTCCTCTCTAGAAAAAGAATTGGATTTTACTTCTCCTGGGGTTGGGAATGGACTTTGCCATTAATCCACAAACTAATGGATGAACCAGGTGTAGATTCTTCCCTACTAAAATGTAGTGGAGAGTTGCAAATGAAAATACTTGTGTGTGCATGAACCTCAGCAGACTGAGAAAACGCTCTTCAGATTATTTACACAAATGCCCGTAATTGGAATGGTCACCTTTATCTCATGTCTATTTATTTTATCTACAGTAATTCAAAGTCACATGTTCTAAAGAGAAACAAGAGTGGCAGGAATAATCGGTCTCATTCCTTTCTGAAAGGTTAATGAAACTTTTTTGGTTGTATAATATTTTCATACATTTCATTTCTTTGATCCTACTGTAAAACCTCAAACATTTTAGTATGGATTCTATAGAGAGCAGAAAACAATCTAAGAATTCTGGGCAGAGATGACGTTCCAGTGACTTTCAAACTCTTTTATGAGAAATAACTTTGCAGTAATTTACATCTTCTATGTGCGGAAGAAGGGCTTGGATGGTAAGTACAAAGGAGGACACATTTCCACCACACCTTTGATTTGTAGCACTCATCATATCATTCTAGAACAGAATTACTTTTTCACCTTTTAAGACAAGAAGAGGACAGCCTCCAAATACCCAAAAACCCAGACAGAGGTCATTGTCTCTGCCTAACAAAATTTATTTTCTACCTGTTTTCTCCTGATTTCTCCTACCTCATCCCTCCCCAGAGAGCTGAAATGAAGGTCATTTGCAGATCTTGATTGATCTGGACTCAAATGAGTCCTAATAATCCAAGTTTTTATGAACGTTTAACTGAGGGGAAAAAATTCTTCTAGTAGGCATGTTACTTTTTAAGCATATATTAACTAACATTTTCCTCAAGAATTTTAAAGCCAGTACAGATCCACATCATTTCCCAATGATTCTTTTGGGCAGGATGGTGGTAAGGTGGCTAGGACAAGATTTCTTAATCCCGTTTTCAGGTAGGAAAACAAAGGTCCAGGAAAGTAGAATTTCTTCACAGCCATAAAGAGAACTTGAAACATGACTGGTGAGCATATTTGAGCCTAATGAAGAGCTAAGGTTTAAGTCTTCACTTTGAACTTGTACAACTAAAACATTGCTGTCCTTGGTCAGAGCACCTTTGGCATTGCTATAGTAGCCGTAGCCTTTTGAATCTACAAGATTACATTGGAAGTTTTTTTGCTCAACTGATGGTGCCAATGTGGCCAACTTTTCTAGGTGATGTGAAGAACTGCAAAAGAAAATGAAGCCCATTTGCTGGAATGCTGGAGGAAAATCAGCATTTGGAGGTAATTTTGAGAGATGGAATCAGCACCAGCCTGTGCATTGGGAATGGTTTCATGGGAGCAAAACTGTCTGATCTAAGTTGACTTACTTTACCTCTCTGAGCTTCAGAGTCCTCATTTGCAAAATTGCCTTACCTACTTCCTCACCATAAACTTCAGCTCCACTGCACTTTTTGTATTTCCCAGATACTGGGCTGCATCAAAACTCCACCCCTTTGAACATGTGCTCCCTTTCCCTGGAATGCATTTCCTCCCCTGATAAGTCTCTGCCTCCTCCCTTGACTTGGCCCCAGGGTGTACACGGCACTTCATTCATGCAGATAGAAAACGTCTAGTGGTGATGGTTATACAACTTTGTGAAGATACTAAAAACCACTCAAATACTAAAACCACTTTTTAAAAGGTGTATTTTGTGGTATGTGAATTATATCTCAATAAAGAAAATTGTATGAGGAAAAATACCTTACTATAACAGTGAATTTCTGGAGGAATGAAATCTTGTCATTTTCATTTTTGTACCGCCTTTGGCAGAATCAAGCCTGGTACATTATATGGGTTCAGGTAATATTTGTCAAATAAACAATGACTGTCTAAGGTTTACTCTGAGTATTAAATGAAGACGTATGTGATGGTACCTGTTTTGTACAGTGCTTGACACATAAAAGGAAGAAATGTTTGCTTTTCTCCCCTTGTTGGATTCATTTGGTTTTTTTTGTGTGTGTTTTTTTTTTTTTTATGGCATTACACAGTGCTAGGCACTGAGGATACAGAGATGAATTAACATAGTTCCTGCTTTCAAGGAGTTTATGGTCAGTGTGGGAGACATATATAAGGAGATTATAGTATGGTGTTGGAGGTGCCACAATAGAGGTATTTACAATATACCTATAGAGCAGAGAGCAACTCATTCTGCCTGAGGTGGGGGAGGGGATCATCATGGAAGACGTGATGTTGGAACTGGGTTTTGAAGGATAAATAGGAATTTGCTAGGAGAGGAGAAGGCGTGGGAGAGGAAATGCATCCTAGGCAGAAGAAATAGCTTGTGCAAAGTCACAGGGATATAAAAATGTACCTGCTCCACAATTGAAATCAAATCCTATGTTCAGAAATAAGTTTGAAAAAGCACAGAGTAATTTTTAAAATATCTCAGAATCAAAGACATGGATCTCCAGATTGAAGGGGTTCACTGAAGGCCCAGCACAATGAATGACAAAAGATCCAGAGCAAAAGCACATCATTGGGAAATTTAGAACTCAACCAAATTATGAAAGTGTCTTGGGGGGAAATCAGCCACATACAAAGGATTTGGAATGAGAATGGGAATGTATTTTTCTAAACATAAAAAGCTAGAAGGCAGCAAAGCAATGCCTTCAAAACTGGGTAGAAATTATTTTCAATCTAGTAATTTAAACCTAGACCAGCAATTAAACAGGCATGCAAGGATTCAGATATGCACCCATTCTTGGGATGCTACTGGAAGACAAATACCAGCAAAACCATGGAAGAGGAAAATGTGAGATTTGGGAAATACACAGGAGACAATGAATAGAAGTTCCAGGGTGCCAGCAATGCATCCAGAGAGCAATCAGCACAGATTGGAGCAAGAGGATGGATGGCTAAGAGAGTTAATTCTAATAGAATAGCAAACTCTTGTTGGAGCATTTGGGGAAAAAAATCATAGGTATATGGAAAATGGAAAAATAAAATCATTAACTCTAGGTAAAACTCATGATCATACAAGAAAGGAACAATGGTCATAGGCTCACCGGTGAAAATATATTGTCATAATAGAAAAACTGATGTATTATTCAGGCTGCATAAAGAGAACTTGTAAGTCAATCAGAAAAATATAACCGTTAGAAAAATGGTCAAGGAATATAAATGGGCTAATTCATAGAAAATGAAATTCATATGAACAAGTCATGAGTAATTGGAGAAATGGAATTAAAACTATTCACAACCATCAAACAGGCAGACATTAAATTATGGTTATATGAGGTATTGGTGAGCATGAGAAACAGTCATGCACGGCTGGCAAGGGTTTACTGTACAAACTCTGAAGTGATTTGTCGATACCTAGTAAAGCTCAAGACATAGGGCCTTAGTACTGCCTGGCAATCATTCTTCCGTTCTCCTAGATGGTTATTTTATACTATCTCATCTCTCTTCAACCTTCAACTCATGCTCCATCTTAGGTCTCAGCTGATGACCTTTCTATCTATTCCATTGAGAAAAGAGAAGCACTCAGAATAATACTTTAGCAAAGTCGCACCATACCTGCCATATGATTCTGCCTTCTCTCCTAATACTCTGGATCACTATGTATATTCTAAGGGAGAGAAAAAAACTGATGGTTACAGAGAAAATGAATAAATGTGTATACCCTTAGACCTAGCAATTTCTCCTTTAAAGAAATTCTACATATGCATAAGGAGACATGTACAAGACTCTTCACTGTAGAATTGTGGAAGTGAAAAATTGGAAGGAACCTAAATATCGTCAGCAAGAAAATGGTTTAAATTTTTAAAATTAAAAAAACAGCAAAAAGAAAATGGTTAAAAGAAGTAAATTGTATTATATTCATAAATTGAATATTATACATCATGTCAAAGGGTATGCATGTTTATTCATTTTCTCTGTTTCCTCTGGATGAAATAGTTTACTTGTACCAACATTAAAAACCAAAACACACAATAAAAGTGAAAACTTATTTTGTAGAGGGATGTGTTTGTCATAACATTTACATAAAGTCTGGAAACATGCAAAACAATTCTTTGTTGATTATGGGCACATTTGTATGGCATAGTTGTATAAAAACATGCATGGGAATGAGAAGCTCCAAATTTGGGACAATGGGAAGGGAGAAAAAAGAATAGGAGAAGGAGGGGCACACATGGAATTTCAGTTGTATGTTTTATTTTTTCTTAAACTGGGTAATAAGTACATGGGTATTTGTTATCCTTTATACCTCTTCAATACCAGAATTTTAACTACTCTGACAGGGACTGATTCTCAAACTAGATTATGCATCATAATCTTTTAAAATAGAGATACCCAAAACCACCACTAGAACTCTTGAATCAAAACTTTCAAAGCTGGGACCCAAGAATATACATATATATATATATTTTTTTAAATATGTCATTTCAGACTTACAGGAAGTTTGCAAGAATAGTACCAAGGAGTCCCATATACATTTACCCAGATTCCCCAAATGTTAACATCCTGCTACATTTATTTTATGCTTTTCTCGTTTTTCTAAACCATTTGAGAGTAAATTGAAGACAGGATGCCCCTTTATACCTAAATACTAAAGTTTGTATCTTCTAAAAAAAGAACAGTCTCATGTAACCCTGCACAATTATCAAAACCAGGAAATAAACACTGATGCTACTATCTAATCTCTAGACCTTGGTTCAGATTTCACCAATTGTGCCAATAATATTTCTTATAACAAAAGAAAATTCATAATCATTTGTTGTATTTGCTTGTCTTGTGTCTTTACTCTCCTTTAATCTGAACAGTTCCTCGTTTGTTCTTTGTGTTTCACGACATTGACATTTTTGATGAGTAAAGGACACTTATCTGGTAGAATGCCCCTCAATTTTGGTTTGTCTGATATTTCTTCATAGTTAGATTTAGGTTCTATATACTTTTTACAGGAATGCCACAGAAATGATATTGTGTTCAAGTGATATTGTGCATCGGGAAGCGGGTGTGGCTCAGTGGATAGAGGCCCCGTTTACCATATGGGAGGCCCAGGTTCGCTTCCCGGGGCCTCCTTGTGAGGACACGCCGCCTGAGCGGTGCGGTGGGCTGATGCAGCAACCTCACAGCAGGAAGCTGGTGTGGCGCAATGGATAGAGCACCCGTTTACCATATGAGAGGCCCCAGGTTCGCTTCCCAGGGCCTCCTTGTGAGGGCAGGCCGGCTGGCGCGGCGCTGTGGGCTGATGCGGCAAGACCTCACAGCAAGGGGGAGATAAGCAGACACATGCTCTTTTGTAAAAATATCAAAAACATTCCACCTATTATTTAAGGACAAGTTTTTATATAATGTTATTATTAAGATTTCAATTAAATAATCCAGTCCACAACAATCTCCATATTCTAAACATTCAAGTATGTTTTATATATTCCAAATAATTTCAGATAATCTTCAGTGCTTTTTTATACATTCATGACAATTTCTTT
>JAQZBX010062124.1:0-10259 GCA_029593785.1 Cabassous unicinctus
ATAGAGCCCCCGTTTACCATGTGTGAGGCCCTGGGTTCACTTCCCGGGGCCTCCTTGTGAGGGCAGGCCGGCCCGCGCGGCGCAAGGGGCTGATGCAGCGGGACCTCACAGCAAGGGGAAGATAAGCAGACACGGAGAAGACACATAGCGAATGGACACAGCAAGCACAGGCAGCAAGGGGGGGATAAATAAATAAATAAATAAATCTTTTTAAAAAAAGTGGATTTGAACTGGCAGAAGAAAGAATTACAGAACTTGAAGATACACTGATAAAGATTATGCAAGCTGAATAACAGAAAGATAAAAGAATGAAGAAAAATGAACAGGTGCTCAGAGAAATGTGGTACACCATTAAACAGACCAACATATTCATAGTGGGAATACCAGAAGGAGAGGAGAGAAAGAAGCAGAAAAAATACTTGAAATTGAATATTTGAAAACTTCCCAAATTTATTGAAAATCAAAGCCTACACATGTAGGAAGGTCAACAGACTCCAAGTAGGATAAACACAAAGAGACCACAAACAGACACATCAGAGTAAAAATGCTAAAAATCAAAGACGAAAAGAAAATCTTGAAAGTAACAAGAGAAAATGATGTATCACTTACAAGGGAATTCCAATAAGATTAACAGTTGACTTTTTAGCAGAGAAAATGGTGGCCAGATGGCATAACATATTTAAAGTACCCCCCCAAAAAACAAAACAAAACAAAAAAACAAACCAAAAAAAAACCCCTGCCAAACAAAAATCCTATATCCATCAAAGCTATTATTCAAATTGAATGTGAAATAAAAATTCTTCCCAGATAAATAGAAACTGAGAGAATTTGTTGCTAGCAGCCATGCCTTATTAGAGATACTAAAGGAAGTTCTTCAGGTTGAAAGCAAGTGGCCCAGACCATAATGCAAATCCATATAAACAAACAAAGTACCAGTAAAGGTAATTGTGTAATTATAAATTATAAATAAATCTGTATACCATATGCAGTTTCTTATAATGTTAGATATACATTTACCATATGACACAGTGGTCCCACTACTAGGCATTTACTTAAGATAACTGAGTACCTATGGCCACATAAAGATAAGTACATGAACGTTTATAGCAGCTTTATTTAAAATAACCAAATCTGTTAACAATCCAAATACTCAGAAACTGGTGATGGGATGAACTAATTGTGGTACATACACATAATGGAATACTAGTCGGTGATTAAAAAAAAAAAAAGGAACTCCTGATATATGTAATAATATAGATGAATCTCCAAAGCCTTATGCTTTGTGAAAGAAGCCAGACATAAAACAATACATGCTGTGTACTATTGATTGAATTGTGGGCCCCCCCTCCAAAAACAAAGAAAAAAGAAATGTTCAAGTCCTAACCTTAGTCCTATGAATGTGGCCCAATTTGGAAAGAGGATCTTTAAAGATGTGATTAGTTAAAATGAGGCCAAACTGGATTAGAATGGACCTTTATACAGCATGACTGGTGTCTTTAAAAGGAGAAGAAATTTGGACACACAGAGAGATGGCTATGTGATGGAGACAGAGACTGAGCTTTGCCACAAGCCAAGAAACATCATGGATTGTCAGAAAGTCACTACCAGAACCCTACAGACTTCAGAGGAAGAATGGCCCTACCAACACCTTGCTTTCAGACTTCTAGCCTCCAGAACTGTGAGGTAATAGTTTTCTGTTGTTTAAGCCATTAAACTAATCTATGGCGCTGTGTTGTAGCAATTCTGGCAGACTAAGACACTGTATAAATCTGATTATATGATATTCCATAAAAGGCAAAGCTATTGGGAAAGAAAATAGATCAGTGATTGCCTGAGCTGGGGTGTGAGCAGAGGGGCTTGACAACAAAGGGGCATGAGGGAGTTTATGGAGGGTAGTGGAAATAATCAATATATTGATTGTGGTGGTGGGTAACATAATGTACACCTAAAAGGATGAATTTTACTGTATGTAGATTATATCTCAATAAATCTGACTTTCAAAAAACTCAAGTAAAAGCATTATTACTCAAAGATTTTTAAAAAGGCAATAGAGTTTGAGGTTTGAGTAGTAGATATACTCTAGTTTGCTGCTTAATTTATGAAAATAAAAAACTTAAATATCTTTTCTCTGAATGTTCATTTCTCTTCTATAGCAAGAATGACTCCTGAATTAATAGATCATATATTAAACTGATTTAATGTTTCAGCTCTTCCTTTGCCTTGTAATTTTGAGAAATTAATGAATGTATAAATGCATGAAATTTTTTAAATAAGAAATTAAAGCCATCATTCCTAACATATCAAAACCTCTGATGGTAATCAACACTTCTACTCATTTTCTGGGTAATACAAGAACTTTAGAAGACTTTAACTCCATTTCCCCTCTCCTCACCTAAATGCTAGTGTTGTGTACATTAATTCTGTATATTTTTAAAACTCTGCAAGGCATTATTGTTTTATACCATGAGTATTCATTTAGATTTGTCTACATACATGGCTTCAATATTCTTTAATTTTCATTTGTTATTGCATCAGGTCTTCTTTCTGGGATCATATTCCTTCTTGAAGTATATCTTTCAGGATTTTTTAAGAACAAATCTGCAGGTGGCAAACTCTCTCTGTTTTTGTTCATTTGACAATGTCTTTATTTTGCCTTCATCCTAAAATTATGCTTTTCCTGGGTATAGAATTCTATGTTGGCAATTATTTTTAGCAGTTTAAAATATCATTCCACTGACTTCCGCCTTCCACTGTTGCTGTTGCAGAATCAACTGACTATCTAAAAGCATAAATGTTTATATTACCTATATATTTTTTTACTTTCCTTATGTAATTTTTTATTTATTAGAGAAGTTGTGGGTTTACAGAACAATCATGCATAAAATCAAGGATTCCTATATACCACCCTATTATTAACATTTTGCATTGGTGTGGAACATTTGTTACAATTGATAATAGCACATTTTTATAATTTTACTTTTAAATATAGTCCATGGTTTAACTTAGGGGTCACTGTTTGTGTAGTGTAGTTCCATGGATTTTCTTAATTTTTCATTTGTTGCCATACATACAATCTAACATTTCCCCTTTTAATCATATGCAGATATATATATTTGACTGCTGTTAATTATGTTCACAATGTTATGCTACCATTGCAACCATCCATTAACAAAACATTTCCATCATTCCAAATAGGAACTCTGTACATTTTAAGCCTGAACTTCCCATTCCTTATCACCACCCCATCCCCCGGTAACCTGTACTCTAGATCTGACTCTATGAGTTGGCTTAAAATATAATTGTTAAAATCAGTGAAATCATATAATATTTGTCCTTTTGTGTATGGATTATTTCATTCAACATGATATCTTCAAGGTTAATCCATGCTGTGTCGCATGTATCAGGACGTCATTCCTTTTTATGACTGAATAATATTCCACTGTGTTGTATGTATATACCACATTTTATTTATCCATTCTTCAGTTAATGGACACTTGAGTTGTTTCCCTCTTTTGGCAACTGTGAATACTGCCACTATGAACATTGTTATGCAAATATCTGTTTAAGTCCCTGCTTTCAATTCTTTAGGGTATACCAAGTAGTGGGATTGCCAGGTCATTGGGTATACCGTTCTATACTTAGCTTTCTGAGGAACTGCCCAATTGTCTCCCAAAGAAGCTATACTCATTTACATTGCCACCAACAATAAATGAGTGTGCCTATTTCTCTGCATCCTTTCCAACACTTGTTAGTTTGTAGTTGTTTTTTTTAATAGCAGCCATGCTAGTGGTTGTGAAATGGTATCTCACTGTGGTTTTCATTTGCATTTCCCTGATGCCTAATGATATTGAGCATGTTCATGTGTTTTCTGCTCCTTTTTTTATCTTCTTTGGAGATATGCCTATTCAAGTTGCCCATTTTAAATTGGGTTGTTTGTCTTTTTTGTTGTAGTTAAATTGAAGGATTTCTTTATCTATTCAGGATATTAAACCTTTACTGGATATGTGGTTTCTAAATATTTTCTCCCGTTGTATAGGTTGTTGTTTTACTTTGAGACACAAAAGTTTTTTTAATTTTGATGAAGTCCCATTTATCTATTTTTTCTTTTTTCACTTGTGCTTTGGATGTAAATTCTAAGAAACCATTGCCTAAAACAAGGTCCTGAGGATGCTTCCCTAAGTTTGATACTTCTAGCTCTTATATTTAGGTCTTTGATCAATTTTGAGTTGATTTTTGTATAAGGTGTGAGATAGAGTTCCTCCTCTTTTTTTGAAAATGGAGATCTAGTTTTCCCAGCACCATTTGTTGAAGAGACTATTTTTTTCCCAATTGAGTGGTCTTTGATCCCTTGTCAAAAATCAGTTGGCCCTATTTGTGAAGGTTGATTTTTGAGCTCTCAGTTTGATTCCATCGGTTTATATTTCTGGCCTTGTGCCAGTACCAACCTATTTTGATTACTGTGGTTTTGTAATATATTTTAAGATCAGGAAGTGTGAGTCCTCCAAATTCATTCTGCTTTTTCAAAGTGGATTTAGCTATTTGGAGTCCCTTACCTTCCATCTCAATTTGATGATTGGCTTCTCCATTTCTGTAAAGTAGGCTGTTGGAATTTGATTGGGATTGTATTGAATCTATAAATTGGCATCTTAATGGTATTTAGTTTTCCAATCCATGAACACAGAATGTCCTTCCATTTATTTAAGTCTTCTTTGATTTCTTTTAGCAATGTTTTATAGTTTTCTGTGTAAACGTCCTTTACATCCATGGTTAGATTTATTCCTAGATATTTGATTACTAGATATGGAATTATTTTCTTGATTTCTTCTTTTGATTGTTCTTTGCTTGTATATAGAAACACTAGCAATTTTTTGGTATTGATCTTGTACCCCACCTCATTCATTTACTAGCTCTAGGAGCTTTATTGTGGATTTTTCAGGATTTTCTGTTTATAGGATCGTGTCATCTACAAATAGGAACAGTTTCAATTCTTCCTTTCTAATTTAGAAGCCTTTTATTTATTTTTCTTGCCTAATTGCTCTGGAAAGATCTTCCAACAATGTTGAAAAACAGTGGTGACAATGGGCATCCTTGTCTTGCTCTTGATCTTAGAGAGAAAGCTTTCAGTCTTTCACTATTAAGTAGTATGTTAGCTGTGGGCTTTTCATATATTCCCTGAGGAATATGAAAAGAGAAATAGAGGAAATTTCCTTCTATTCTTACTTTTCTAAGTGTTTTATCAAGAAAGCATGCTGAATTTTGTCAAATGTCTTTTCAGCTTCAATTAAGATGATCATGAGGTTTTTTTTTTCCTTCATTGGGTAAATGTGGCACATTAATTTGTTTTCTTATGTTGAGCCAACCTTGCATACCAGGGATAAATCCCACTTGATCATGGTGTATTATTCTTTTTTTTTTTTCTTTTAAAGATTTACTTATTTATTTATTTATCCCCCCCCTTGCTGCTTGTGTTTTACTGTGTCCATTCGCTGTGTGTTTCTTCCGTGTCTGCTTATCTCCCCCTTGCTGTGAGGTCCTGCTGCATCAGCCCACCGCGCTGCGCGGGCGGCCTGCTCTCACAAGGAGGCCCCGGGAAGCGAACGCGGGGCCTCCCGCATGGTAAACGGGGGCTCTATCGATTGAGCCACACCCGCTTCCTGCTGTGAGGTCTTGCTGCATCAGCCTACCGCGCCGTCCGGGCCGGCCAGACTGCCCTCACAAGGAGGCCCCGGGAAGTGAACCCGGGGCCTCCCATATGGTAAACAGGAGCTCTATCCATTGAGCCACACCTGCTTCCCTCTCTAATTTTTTTGAGAAGAGTTTGAGCAGAACTGATGTTAAGTCTTCTTGGAATGTTTGATAAAACTCCCCTGTGAAGCCCTCTCATCCTGGGTTTTTCTTTTGGAGAGGTTTTTGATTATTACCGATTCAATATCTTTACTAGTAATTGGTTTGTTGAGATTTTCTATTTCTTCTTGAGTCAGTGAAGGTAGTTTGTGTGTTTCTAAGAATTTGTCCATTTCATCTAGGTTATCTACTTTATTGGCATGCATTTGTCCATATTATCCTCTAATAGTCCTTTTTATTTCAGCAAGTTGGTAGTAATATCCCCTCTCATTTCTGATTTTAATTATTTGTATCTTCTCTCTGTTTTCCTTTGTCAGAGAAATAAAGATTTCTTAATTTTATTGATCTTTTCAAAGAACCAACTTTTTCTTTTCTTGATTCTAATATTTTTTTTCTGTTTATCTCTGCTCTAATCTTTATTTCCTTCCTTCTGATCATTGAGTTTAGTTTACTCTTCTTTTTCTAGTTATTCGAGTTTTCAGGCTAGGTCTCTGATTTGAAGTCTTTCTTCTGCTTCTTTCTTTACTTAGAGAAATTATGAGCTTACGAAACAATCATGCATAAAATACAGGATTCCAATACACTACCCCACCACCAATACCTTGCATTGGTGTGGAACAATTGTTACTTTTTAAGATACTTGTACTGTTGTTGTTTTTTTTTAGTAGATACCTTTTTTTTTTTTTTACAATTGATGAAAGATTATTAAAATAGTTCTATCATCCATTATTTACATTAGGTTATTTTCCCCCATATACCATTGTATTTTTACCACCTTGTATTAGTATTTTACATTTGTTATAATTCATGAAAGAACATTCTTATACTTTTACTGTTAACTATATTCCATTGTCTAAAATAGGGTTTACTTTGTTGTACAGTCCTATGTTTTAGATTTTAATTTTTATTCTAGAAATATATAATTCTAAAGTTTCCTCTTTTAACCACATTCACCTGCATAATTCAGTGCTGTACACAATAATTTGCTACCATCACCACCATCCATTTCAAAACCTTTACCATCAGCTTAAACAGAAACTCTGTATAAGTTAAGCATCAATGCCCCATTGTCTAACCCCAGTCTATCTCAGTGAGAGTATACAATATTTGTCCTTTTGTGTTGAGCATATTTTACACAATATAATGTCCTCAAGGTTCATCCATGTTATCACATGCATCAGGAATTCGTTCCTTTTTACAGGTGACTATTCTATTGCATGTATATAGCACATTTTGTTTATCCATTCATTGGTTGATGGACTCTTGGGTTGCTTCCATCTTTTGGCAATTGTAAATAATGCCACCATGAACATCAGTGTGCAAATATCTGTTTGAGCCCCTGCTTCTAGTTCTTCTGGGTGAACACCTAGTAGCAGGATTACCAGGTCATATGATAATTCTATACTTAGCTTCCTGAGGAATTGCCAAACTGTTTTCCACAGAGGCTGCACAATTTCACATTCCCACCAGCAATGAATGAGTGTTCCTATTTCTCCACATCTTCTTTATGACCTGTAGTTTTCTTAATAGTGGCCATTTCAATAGGTGTGAAATGATATGTCATTGTGGTTTTGATTTACATTTCCCTAATACCTAGTGATGTTGAGCTGCAAGCTATCAGGCAAATGGCTCATCTCTCCCTGGAGCCTCAGCTACTTGAGCCTCTCCTTTCTGTCACATGGCAGGATCAAAAATGGTAGAGCTCTCTTTTCCAGTGTGTCTCCATTCTTTATTGGATCCAGCAGGGGGTCCTTTGTCTAGATGTTCTATCTATTGATGAGAGTGGTATATTGAAGTCTCCAGCTATTACTGTAGAGACATCTATTTCTCCCTTCAATTTTGCCAGTATTTGCCTCATATATTTTGGGTCACCATGCTTAGGTGCATAAATACTTATGATTATTATTTCTTCTTGTTGGATTGCCCCTTTTATTAATATATAGTGTCATTCTTTGTCTCTTACAGTTTTGCATTTAAAGTCTATTCTGTCCCTATTAGTATAGCTACCCAGCTCTTTTTTGGTTACTCTTTCCATGGAATATTTTTTTCCAACCTTTCATGTTCACCCTGTTTGTCTTTGGGTCTAACGTGATCCTCTTGTAAACAGCATATAGTTGGATCATGCTTTTTATCCATACTGCCGATCTGTGTCTTTTGATTGGGAAGTTTAATGCATTAACATTCAATGTTATTACTTTAAAGGCAGTACTTTGGCCATTTTATACTTTGGTTCTTATATGTCTTATCTTTTACTGTCTCTCTTTTAGTTGTTTTAGTTACCCTTACTGATATCTTCATTTCTTCACACTACTCCAAGCTACTCTGCTTTAGTTTACTAAAAGCTGCTGGGAGTAGTATACCAGATATGGGTTGGCTTTTACACTGGGAATTTATTAGGTTAAAAGCTTACAGTTAGGGAGGCAAATGTGGCTCAAGCAGTTTGGTGTCTGCCTACCACATGGGAAGTCCTGGGTTGGGTTCCTGGTGCCTCTTAAAGAAGACAAGCAAGACAGCAAGCTGATGTGACAGGCTGGCACAATGGGCTGGTGCGGTGAGCTGACGCAACAAGATGGCACAATGAGATTACATAACGAAGAGACACAATTATACATACAACAAGCAGGGAGTGGAGGTAGCTCAAGTGATTGGGTGCCTCGCTCCCACGTAGGAGGTCCTGGGTTCAGTTCCCAGTGCCTCCTTAAAAGAAGATAAACAGAGAGCAGACAGCGAGCGCAAACAATGAGAGGTGGGGGGGAGAAATAAATTAAATTAAATTAAATTAAAATTTTAAAAGCTTACAGTTCTAAGGCTGTGAAAGTGTCCAAACCAAGGCATCATCAGGAGACTCTTTCTCCCTGAGCTGCAACTGTTGGACGATCAGACAAAGCTGTCTTCCTGGACTCCTGCCACGTGGCAGGGCACAATGTCAGCTCTGCCAGTTCCTGCCTTCTCTTCTGGACTGCATTGCTTTCAGCTTCATTCTCTTGTGGCAATCTCTCTACTTAGTGGGTTCCTCTCTCTCTGCATCTTTTTTTCTGTACCTATGGGTTTTTATTACTCTGTTTATAAAGGACTCCAGTAAGCCTGGGTCACACAATCTAACCTGGGAGAAGGGTCACCCCCACGAGGCCTTTCACAAGTATTTCCCAGCCAAAACAGGGTCAGGGACCCATGAAGGAAGTGCAGACTGGTTCCAAAGTGCCCTGGAGAGAGGATCAGGAAGGATGCCAAAAGCCTCTTTGATGGCTTCCCAAAGCTGAGCTTTTCTGGTCTGCCAAGCAAATGCAGCCCTTCAGCTAACTGTCCCCTGCAACCCTTAGGAAGCACTGAGTTTTTAAATCTCCACTGTCTCTGCTGCTGTCTGGGGTGGGATTGAAACTGTGGCTGACATTACCTTTGTCTAGAGTGGGTTTTAACAATAACTCAGAGCTGGGATCCAGTGATCCGACCATGCTAATCCAAAGCTATGATCAATGATCAGCTGTGTCCACCCATGTTCTGAGGGAAAAGGATTTTTCTGTTCTTTTCGTTTACCAGCAAACTAGCCAGGGACTGAATCCCAAGGTGGCCCACCACAAGAATGGGTATGGACATTAGCAGCCACCATGCACAGAGAGCAACTTACTGTTCTTTACCATAGTTTATCAGCCTCTTCTTCCTGCTCTTCTCTTGATGCTCTACAGTGTTCTTCTGGCCTCTAGAGCCCCAGAAGAGTTGTTTCTGTCACTTCCTGCCTGTATAATAGCTTTTTCAGTGGAAGGACTGAGTCCTGAACCTCCCTACTCCACCATCTTCCCTGGAAGTCTGAAGTCTTCTTTTATAATGTAAGCATTGAGAGCTATAAATTTGCCTCTCAGCACTGCCTTTGCTGCATGCCATAAGTTTTGGTGTTTTGTATTTTCATTTTCATTTGCCTCAAGATATTTCCTAATTTCACTTGTGATTTCCTCTTTAACTCAGTGGTTGTTTAAGAGAATGTTGTTTAATTTCCACATACTTGTTAATTTTCCACTTTGTCCTCTGTTATTAATTTCTAGCTTCATTCTGTTGTGTTCAGAGAATATACATTGTTTGCTTTCAATATTTTGGAATTTATTGTGACTTGTTTTCTGACCCAACATATGGCCTATCCTGGAGAATGATCCATGTGTACTTGAGAAGAATGTGTATTCTATTTTGGAAGGGTGAAATGTTCTATATATGTCTGTTAGGTATAGTTGGTTTAGAGTATCATTCAAGTCTTGTACTTCCTTACTGATCTTCTGACTATATGTTCCATCCATTATTGAAAGTAGTATATTAAAGTCTCTTACTATTAATGTAGAACAGTCAGTTTTTCCTTTCATATCTGTCAGTGTTTTCTTCATATATTTTAGGCTTCTACTGTTAAGTGCATATATATTTATAATTGTTAC
>JAQZBX010062125.1:0-16964 GCA_029593785.1 Cabassous unicinctus
CTGTGCATAGCAGTTAATAAAGCAATACATTTTATTTACAGTAAAATATATGTGTCCTTTTAAACATAGAGAAATGGGTAAATGTCTGTATAATATACAGAATTGAAAATGACAACTTTTCAACATTGTGGCATAGCTTAGATATGTTCTTGGACATGTGCTTGAAAAGGTAAACCACAAAACTTCAAGTGCTGGAGAAATTAAACAGTTGGTTCCAAGAGTACTGCTGGTAACACTGTCATGCTCAGTGGTCCCTTCCTCCTTTGCTTTTCCCATTTGACATGCTCAGTCCAGGTCTCATGTCCCTCTTCTGAAACCTGATCACTGCAGAGTGCCAGTTATACATGCTGTTATCACAAGTCATTTTCTCATGTCAAGGATATATTGAACCCTCTGTTGGAGTTTCAAGAGCTCTCTGCAGTTTAAAAGATTAAGAACACTTATACTAAACTTTAAAAAGTTAGAGATCAAAGATTTCAGTTTGGTTCATCAAACAACGTGAGCTGACCTAAGAGTGACCCAGTATTTAAGTCATAATTGAAATATTTTCTTTCTGTAAAGATAGGGAATCCCCCAAACTTCAGATTTACAGTAGTACAATTCATACTACATACTACAATTTCAAATGGAACCACAGTTTCTCCTTATTGGCATGCTACATGTTTCATATTTATTCTCATTTTCCTTATCTCAGTTTTCAAAATGCTTGAAAGTGCTCAAGTAATTTGCCTATAAGAATTTTATTTTTTACATCTAAGATAGTAATTTATGAATAATTTTATGTAATCTTAATATTTCCCCTTCTGGATAGCATCTCACTCCTCAGGAATATTTCCATTGTTTTCTTCTCTGATATATGGTCATTTTTTTCTCATCAATTACACTCTATTACTGTTTTAGATGATTCCCATAAGTTCTGGGGTTATGTAGGAAGGGGGAAATATCAGAAGAAAAACATGAAAGAAACCAGACTGATCTCAAATTTATAAATTAAACTGTAATTATTCACTGCCTAGTTTTTGCCAGATACTATTTGTATTTCATATCTGAAACCAAGGGCTATGTCCCAGCTGTTAGGTGGGTTTGTCTCATTAAGGGAATTTGAAGAATACATAAATCTAAGTTAATATAATAATCATTTTTTTTAGAAGTGTTTCCAAACTATTCTAGAATAACAAGATGGAGAAATGCTATATCTTGCAACTAACATAAAGGTTCCTATAAGAAGAAACCATTGAGGGCTCCTTGGCTTAGTGGACTTTCGCTAGGGCAATCAGGCTTCAAGGTTTACACTAATAGGGAAGGACCGAATATTTACCTATAAATCTAAACTGCTATAGTCTTAAATAATCTCCTAAGGAGCAT
The DNA here is from genome assembly GCA_029593785.1 of Cabassous unicinctus. Taxonomy (NCBI): domain Eukaryota; kingdom Metazoa; phylum Chordata; class Mammalia; order Cingulata; family Chlamyphoridae; genus Cabassous; species Cabassous unicinctus. Next base: position 1,366 of record JAQZBX010062125.1, read on the forward strand.
GTAGTCAAGAGGTCCATAGGTATCATGAGACATACAGGATTACTGAAATGAAATGAAGAGTGGAGGGGTCAGATGAGTCTAGGAACTCTGGTGGGTGTTTTAGAAAGTAGAATGGAGGCTGGAAGCTTGGGTGGGAACAGGGAAGCCCTCAGTCTCCTCGTAAACATCGACATGGTGCCACCTGGTGTGCTGCGGTAAGATGACAAGAGGAACGTTTTGTTATTACTTCATTAGTAAATGTTTTTAAGTGTCTGCAATTGTCACTCATCAGGTAAAATCTGCCCAGATAATTTACAGTTGGAAAATAATGGCCAAACTAATTTTAAAAACAAACCACTCCCTACATCAAATGCTGGCGATGATATGGAGCAATGGAAACTGTCATTCATTGCTCATGGTAATGCAAAATGGCACAGCTTCTTTGGGAGACAATTTGGTAGTTTCTTGCAAACCTAAACATACTTTGACCATTTGATTCAGCAATCATTCTCCTAGCTATTTATCTGAATAAACTTAAAACTTCTGTCCACAGAAAAACCTGCACACCATTGTTTATAGCTCTATTCAAAATTCCTGAAAATTGTAAGCAACTAAAATGTTCTTCAATATGTGAATAAGAAAAATCTTGTAATATATCCATACAATGGATATTATTCATCAATACAAGAAATGACTATGAAGCCATGAATAGCTATGGAGGAATCTTAAATGTATATTGCTAAGTTAAAGATGCCAATCTGAAAAGGCTGCCTACCATGATTCCAAGTATATTACATTCTGGAACAAATATATTACACTATTATTCACATGAATTATCAAAATTTTCAAAAGCATTGATACATAGCCAAAGTAAATTAAAACTACTAAAAAGCTCATTAACTACATATAAACACTGATTACCATTATTTTAATGTGTATAAATTGAATTTGTACTATTCTGCAAAAATGTAAATGAGATAATACTCAATAAAGTCTTTTAGGATTATATGAATATGGACGAAATTGCATAGATGAGACTGCTTTTTGCAAATTATAAACACAAATATACTAGAGAGAAGGAAAAAGAATAGCATTTATGTATGGCAGGGGAAGTATAGAGAGATTGAGAGGTTATGAGTTTTGTTTGTTTTTTGTTTAGTATTATTATTGGAATAATGAAAGTGCTCCAAGAATTAAGTGATGAATGTACAAATATGTGATTACACAGAATACAATTGATTGTACACTTTGAAAGGGATTTATATTTTATTACTATGTATCAGTAAAAGTGATTTGTTAAAAGAAGAGACTTTGAATTCCAAAAAAAAAAAAAAAAATCATAGGCAAAATTTATAAATAAAATGGAAAAAGTGAATCAGCAAAACATTAAAAAAAATAGCGCCAAAGATTTGAATAGACATTTCTCCAGAGGAAATACTGATGGCCAAACAGTACATGAAAAGTGGTCAACATTATTATCTTTTAGGGAAATGCAGATCCAAATTACGTTGAGATATCATTTCACACCTTATAGAATGGCCATTATAACAAGATCAGAAAACTGTAAGTGCTGGAGAGGATGTGAAGAAATAGGAACACTCCTTCACTGCTGATGGGAATGTAGAATGATGCAGCCTCTTTGATAGACAGTTTAGAGTTACCTCAAGAAGCTGAATCTAGTACTGCCATATGACTGTGCACTCCCACTACTAGGAACTTATTTAGAAGAACTGAAAATAAGGACCGAACTCGCATTTCACACCGATGTTCATCGCAGCATTTTTCACAGTTGCTAAACAACCCAAGTGTCCATCAACCGATAAGTGGATAAACAAATTGTGGTTTATACACACAATGGAATACTATTCAGTTGTAAAAAAAAATTGGAATCGGATGCTTATGGCAATATGGATGGATCTTGAGGGCATCATGTTGAGTGAAATAAGACAGATACAAAAGAAAAAATATTGTATAGTCTTACAAATATTTACTTAAGTGATTAGTAAACTCAAGGAGGTAACATCTGGAGTATAGGTTACTAGGAAATTGAATGTGGGTTGAAAAGGCGCTGATGCTTAATGTAGTAGAATTTTTAATAAGGTGCATTGTGAATGTATGGAAATGAATAGAGTTGATGATAATACACTATGGTGAGTATAACACTACTGATTTACACATGTGCTTATGGTCAAAAGGGTAGTCTGTGGATGTAATATTTCAATTGAAAGGAAGCTAAAGAATAATCTAGGGACTGTATTACATCGTGATTTTGGTGGTGGATGACGATTGTGGTTAATAGTGTAAGAATGTTCTTCCTTTTAAAAGTAAGAATATAGTGCTACATGCGAAAATTATAACTAATGTAACCTATGATTATAGTTCTCAGTAATATTGTAATATTTTGGCATCAGTGGCAAAGAAAATTATATCAATTATAGGAGACAACAATAAGGGCTATAAGGGGGTATGCCATTTTTCCTTCTGGAGTAATGAAAAAATTCTAAAATTGACTGAGGTGATGATAGCACAACTCTGTGATGAATATGAGAGCCACTGAGTGTATACTTTGAATGGATTTTATAAAGCATTGGACTGTATAATGCAATAAATCCTGTGGTGTAAGATGGACTGTGATTAACAGATTAAATATGAGAACATTCTCTCATGAATATAACAAGTATATAATACTAATAGTGTGTCATTAACTGGGTGGATTGGGGGGAAATTACACCAAATGTAAGACACTGGCTATAGTTAGTAGTCATGTTTTGATGATGCTCCTTCATAGCTTGTAGCAATTGTTTCACAACAATGCAAGGTGGTGGTGGTTGAGTAATATATGGCAGTCCTGAATTATGATATGCATGTTTGTTTTGTAAGTTCACAACTTACATTATACATTTATTTTTTATGGATGTCCATGCATGCATGCTAAACTTCAATTAAAAAGTTAAAAGTAATTTTATTTCAATGAATTTTTAAAATCTCAAATGGGGTTTTGTAATCCAAAGTTGAAACACATTTATTTTTCATAGCTTCAGAATTTGACAAGCAATCCCAGACCGTGCTTTCCAAATCGTCTTCTTTGCTATTTTGTAAACTTCTGAGTCCTCAAATTGAAACTACTCCATTCTAAATGTACAACTTTAGAGAACTACTGTATGCTTTTTGATGAAAGGGTTTTCTTAAAAATATTCCATCAAATACAAAGAATGGTTTTTATACAAAGATTCAAAGGGAAGAAATAGTAAATTCACCAAAAAATGATTTATTGATTTTAAAAAATAATAGTATCTGTACTGTTCTCTGATATAAAAGAGAACATGTAAAATTAAATTATTTTTGTAGATTTTCACAATATTTTACACCTTAGACAACTATAATCCTGTTTAAGACCTTTTATACAAGTCACCATCAGGATTTACTAAGTAAAATTTCTAGGTATCAACATGGCCATAAAATGTAATTTCAAAGTGGAAGCAGGTAACTTTTGTGGAAAAGAACTCACTGATATGTTCCCTCAAATGCCTTTTTTCTTTTTACTTTAAAAAAAGTTAATGGAATAAGTTTTTCAACCAACTTTGGGTACTATCTAGCACACTCTCCCCAAACAAAAAAGAGAATCAAAACTTTTTCATTTTAGGAAATTTCCCACTTTTTACATTATAGCTTAACTCCCTGACTCCTTTTTGACTGCTAAATACAATATTTAATTTCTTAAAATAATGTATTTTGACGTAATAAGAATTATTTTTTAAATGATCATAACCCAGAGTACGAAAATCACAGCAACCATCTTAAGGCACATCCTTTGACTATAATGATGTAAGAGATGAAAATGGACAGACATCTGAAGAAAGGCATTCCCTCTGTTGAAGATGAGCAAGATTTTAACATATGAGCAGCTCACTCTCCTTTGGAGACTCCTCAAACTCAGAATGTTTAAATTTAATAGGGTCAAAATATTTCTTAAAATGAAATTTGGTCACTAGAAAAGAATGAACAAAAATTATTACACTCCCTCAAAAACAACAACAAACAGCTCTAATCATGCCCTTTTCTCCCCACAAAACCAGGAAAGTAGCTGGGGCTGAAGCCTTTAAATGTGAAATTTCAACTCCTAAAACATCTGCCATTTGCCCTAAGCTGCAGGTCTATGTATTTCCTTCTCTGATACTCCCCCCATTTATAAATTTATTCCTATACACATACACCTATAAGTGTGCACATAAGCATGCCCACACATTCTCAAGTATGACACTTTTTTGTGTGTTTGTTGATAAATTATGAGAGTGTGTACAGTTTTCATGGGTGCTTTGTAAACATCAGTCATTTGGATCCTTTTCTTCAAAAGCCTGAAATCAAATAAAGCAACCAGGGATCACTAGTTTCCCAGATGCTGTTCACAGGGTTCGTATTGACCTAGGCCAGAGAAAAGTCCTCATAACTGATATTTAGTTGGGACGGCAAAGAGACAATGTCGGTCACGCTGATGTGTCAGGGAAGAAAGCCTAAAGTGCTGTCCAAAGGACAACTCCAATACCAAATCAGGATCAGGAAACCATGTGAAATGGCGAAATCCTGTGCAGCTCTCAAATATCAGCTTTGCCATCTTCGGTGAATATTTGGAACAATCTAAGCCCAGAAGCTCCTGCTGTTGTTTTAAAATTTCATCCATCAATCTGGAAAAATATTTCTTTAGAAAAAATCTTGTTGGTCGTAGATGCTAATGTAAGAGATGACCATGGCCGTACACCACACCATAAGGCTTGCGGTGCCTGAGAAGCTGGGCTCTGCTCCTTCCCAGTAATCGCCAGTCCCATGTGAACCTGCAGCTTCTCCAGGGAACTGCCATCAGAGTCCCAGCAGAGCCGGGGATGGGAATCTGCTAGACAGGGCCCCCGAAGCGCATGCTGGTAGTGCTGGCGATTCCTGAGGGCAGCAGGAGCTTGTGGAGCCTGAAGTCAGGGGCGCTAGGACCGCGACGGAGGCGCCGACAGATCCAGATCCAGGTGCCAAACAGAACTCAGAAACGGGAGGTGAGATGGCTGTGCAGGCAGAGCAAGGTGTGCAGCACCCACCACACCAGTTCTTACAGCCTCTTCATACTCTCATGGCACCTGGTTGCTTTTCCCTCCTTCCCACAGCCCCCAGCTCAATGACTTTTTATCAGTCCTGATGGCTGGCTCGACATTCCCCTGTCCTCTGCGCCTGAACCCCTTTCCACTGCCAACCCACATTGGCCCTGCCACCATCTTCCTCTTACCTCCATAGCCCCGCCTCCGCTAGCACACAGAACCAACTTTTGAAGAACTCTAGATACCCGTCAAAAATTTACTGAAACCAAGGGGATGTTGAGTCAAGAAAAAGGCAAGTTAAAATGGTAGGAAATCGCCGTAACACTTAAAACAAAACAAAACAAAAAAACCCTTGCCCATTCTATCCCTGGCTGTGTGGCAGTTTTGAAGAAAGGAAAGCCAACATTCCCAGTATGGGTCCCTAGATCCTGGGTATGGGTATATTTACAAAATATCATACACCTCTATTCAGGTACTCCTTATCGCTGTTTAAAAACCAATTACAGAACTCACCCAGATTGGATAAGTGGCAGTCATTGCTCAAAAACACTATAAAAGAATGTTCAAACTGCTGCTAACTGGTGCAAAAGACTTCAGTTGAGACATACAGTAGAGGACCATGGTCCTGGGAAGAAAAGATGGGGAGAGTTTCTTTGGGAAATTAGGATATTCTGGAACACTTGTATATACTAGAGTTTGCAAAAAGCCAGAAAGCAAACCCAGGAAAAATGCATGCTCTGAAAAAAAAATCTGGGAAGTCCCTTAGCCATCAATCTAGTCTGGTCTCTAGGGCCAGTTCAAGCCGGAATAAAGACGGAAGGATAGCCCCAGCAAAGAGCCAATATTCAAGAATGGGAGAGGTTTTTGTTTTGTTTTTTTACTTTGTTTGTTTTTGTTTTGTTCTGTACAGGTGTCCAAGAATGCTTTTGCCAGAACATTGGTTGAATACCAGCTAATGGAAAAGAGAATTCAGTGACCATACATTACAAGGAATAAAATTTCCAAAAATGCTTTGGAAAAATCATTAAACAGACTAGTTCAGAAGGATAGAGAGAATAGCTCAGAAAATATATTTGAAGAAATAATGGCCAAAACTTTCTAAATTCTGTGAAAGATATGTATATCCACATCTAAGAATCTGAAAAAACTCTAATAGGCCAAATTCAAGAGATCCAGAGAAAGACACATTACAATCAAATATCAAAAGAAAAGGACAAATATAATCTTAAAAGTAGTGAGTCAAGTAGTGAGAGAAGTGAGTCATCATGTACAAGGACTCTTCAAAAAGATTAAGCACAGTTTTCTTATTAGAAATCACAGAGGCCAAAAGGAGGGTGGGGGTAACATATTTAAAGTGATGCAAGAAGAAACAAAGCATCAAGCAAGAATTCTGCACTTTGCAAAACTGTTTTTTTTTTTTTTTTAAATGAGGGGGTAATTAAGACATTCAGATCTGAACAAATTTGAGGGAGATCATTACTATTAGAGGTGCCCTAAAAGAAATACTGATGTGTGACTTTCAGTTTGAAATGAAAGCATATTAGACAATATCTAAAAATTATGACTACATAAAGATCTGTGATAAAAGTAAAACACTAGAAACCACAAATATTAAGATAGTTTTGCTTTTATGTCTACATACATAATGCAAAATACAAATGCATAAATATAATTATAAAACTATAGATTCAGGAGATATTGATTTCAGATGAAATTGTGAATTAAATAAGAAAAAGGGGAAGGTGAGTAATATGGAAGAAGAGTTTTCATTGGCTATTGAAGTTACTCTGGCAATAATTAAAACTAGATTACAATAAATTTAGAATATTAAATGTAGTGCCCATAAATCTAAACAAAAATATCTAAATCTATTCACAAATAAAGGGAAAAGGAATCAAGATGACTCACTAGAAAGGACCAACTAAACAAAAAAGAAGATAGTAATGAAGAAAATAAGGGACAAAAAGATACAAGACATGCAAACACAAATAAAATAGCAAAAGTAAGTCTGATCTTGTCAGCAATTACATTAAATGTAAATGGGTTAAACACTACAGTTAAGACAGAGATTGGTAGAATGGATTAAATACATAATACAAGTATATGCAATCTATAACAGACTCATTTTAGTAACAAAACACAAAAATCGGTAAAAAAAAAAAGGAATAAAAATATTCCATGCACATTGTAGCCAAAAGATAGGTGAAATGGGTTGGATGTTTGGGGGAAGATGGCATAGTAGAAAGCTCTAAGAATTGTTCCCTCCACCAAAATATGAATGAAATAGGAGGCACTGTCTGTACTTACTGTTATGGAATTCTGGAGTCTCATGGAATGTTTGCATTATCCAGGGAATATTTGCATTTAAGAGGCTGGTACCTTGTAGTAAATACTGGTAAATTTCTCCTTTTTTGTAGCAGTTATTACCTATCCCCCAATCACATTGCCAGCAGCAGAGGAGGACTGCAGATTTGGCTTCTGTTGCAGTTTGTTGGTAGCAGGCAGGACTATGATGTTTTAATCTTGCAACTCCATGGGCTGAATGGTCCAATCATTGAGTACTGCTCATGACCAGCTGCTTCAGATCATTCCACATCTGGCTTTGAGTGTGGCCATTGTTCCTACCCTCCTCAAGTAGAGGAGTCTTTAAGAAGCAGTGGCTATTTTTCTCCTTTCTTTCCATTCCCTGCCTGGAAGCACATTAATCCAGAAAAGTCACAGATTAATGGCCCAAATGTAGGAAAAACAATTTTCCATAAATCATGCCTTATGAAGATCACATATTGGAATTATAAGTCAAAAGAATTTAAACAAATTTTCTTTAATATCATGTTCTCCCTTCTGTGTAGTCAACTCTATTTCTGACTCCCTCTTGTAAGGACACTTGTATTTCACTTAGGTCCCACAAATATAGTGCAGGATAACATCCTAATCTCAACATCCTTATCTTAATCACAAGGGAAAAGGCCCTTTTACTATATTAGGTAGCATTCACATGTTCCAGGGATTGAAACCTGAATAACTAGGATATCTTTGGGGATCAGTGGTCTATTATTCAATCTACCACATTCCATGTATCATTTCCCCCTTGAAACTGTAATCCACTATACTATCTGTTTCTTCTGGGTGTGGAGAAGAAAGGTAAGAACCCCACTCAGCACCTCATACACCATCAGAGCAGGGGAAATAGCAGACTCCTGATACATTCAGATGGGTAATGGAATCTCAGGTCTTTTCTGTATCACCTGGGGTTTCAAGTTGGAGTCTTCTGCATTCCTCTCTCCAAGATGTATTGTAGTCTATAAGCAAATCCAAGAACATCACTTCCACATGTAGTATTCAAGTTCCAATGGTGCCCACGTTCTTCCACATTTTCTAGCCTTTTTAAGCTCATTTTTGCATAATTCCAAATATGTTAGTTAAATTTGAATGATCTTAGAGAAATAGAGCCATTTCCTCTTTGAGAAATCCTAACACTTCTTCCAACAGTTCCTCTCCTTGATCCAACTGGGAAATCACATCAGCTTTGCCTTGCTTCTAGGAAAGAGATACAATGTAGTTTGAATTATGTGCTTATAACAGTGCATTATCTTTAAGGTCAGTGGAGGCTATGAGAAGGATAAAATAAACATTGAAGTTCAGAATAGGAAAGCACATCCTGAACACAGGATATTGACAATCTTTCAACAGCAAAGGGATGCTTTACCTTGTGCCATAAGACATTAAGGATCTGTGGTCATTGCGGCCCAGGCCCAAGTTCAAAGACTGCAGTAACTTCACTCTTTTCATAAAAGGAAAAATTATATTTTAGTGCTTGAATAGTATTTTTAAAAGGCTCTGATAAACATAAAACCCACCAGAAAAAAATTATATATGGAAAAGTGTGTGCCTATTATTTTTCTATTGTGTTGGGAAATATCAACATAGTCACTAAAGCATAATAATTATTCAGATAATATTTAAACAATTTATATATTAATTTAAATAATATTCATTGCATTCTCAGCACAGTTCTGAGTATTTGAGATTGAGTAACAAGAAACACATAAAATTTTAGTCAGGAATATTATATTCCAGTTGTGTGAAAAATGTGATAAGTAAAAAGTGATGAACCAAATTTCTTCCAGACCGTTTTAAGTGCTATGAAAAAATAAGGGCAGAGATTGGAGTGGCATATGAAGAAGCTCTTCCAGATACTTGTTGAATATATAAAGATAGATTATATACACTGACAGGCAGTCAGATAGGTGGGTAGATAGATAGGAAGAAAGATAGTAAGACAGATAGATAGATAGATAGATAGATAGATAGATAGATAGATAGATAGATAGATAGATACAGACATACATACATACATACATACATACGTACATACATACATAGCTAAACTATTCTGAGACTCACCTATGGACAGAAGATGATTCATAGTCTCTGGCGTCACCTCCAAACATCTTTCCCTGGAATCTGCCCATCTTGGTCCACTCTTCCTGGGTGAAGTTTATAGCTACATCTTTGAAGGTCATTGATTCTTAAAACAACACAGACATTCAAATTCAGACAGGGCTTTCCCCATTAATATCACAGTAGGATGGTTTAGATGGAAGCACTGAGGAATGGAGGAGCTATTGTGGGTAGAAAGCTCAAATTATGTTTGGGATTCCAGACAGATCATTATGAGTGCTGACATGGCATTGTAAATCACATATACTTACAGAGACTTCCATATGCTGAATACACAAAATTTCATTATAAAACAATATCACATGAGTTGTTGCATGATATAATTTGACTATTGCTCCAAAACTGGTAATTATGACTTACAGGTAGAGATTATAAAATTTGTACTTGAGAAATCAAAACTTAAACACCCTACGCCACCAATTTCAAATAAATCTACAGGCTCATGACAATAGAAGCAATATCCATGATCTGCCACTTTTAACCATGGCTACAGTTTGATTATTCTAACCAGCCCCCTCAGATTCCTCATCTATGAAATGGTTTAGCAAACTATTATGAGTTTGGAAAGCTCCAACGAGCTAATGTAAAAAGTGCATCCCACCTAGGACACACTGATTTAGTGTGAGGAATGATTCTATTATTCATTAAAATGGCAGAAAAACTTGAAGCATTGTATACCTTTTTGGAGAACTTCATGAGTGTCATACAGAACTTGGGATCAGTAGGTTCTTCGTCTTTCAATTCTGTAAAACTCAGGTGTTCATTTTAAGATATAAGATCTAGGCAATCCAATAACACAAATCAGAGTCCTCAGAAATTCTATACTGGATTACTATCACAGTTTGACTCCTCTTGGTGGTAGAAGACCATACTCAATGTTATCAAGGTTTCTCTTGTATTTTCTCCTTGATTCTTGGTTAAAAGATAAAGTTATCCTCAAAGGACTTTATCCAGAAAATAAAAAGGCAGCCTACCCAATGGGAGAAAATATTTGGCAACCATATATCTGATAGGAGCCTAATATAATGCATATATAAAGAAATCCTACACCTCAAAAATAAAAAGACAACCCATTTAAAAAATGGGCAAGTGACCTGAAAAGACACTTCTCCAAGGAAGAAATACAAATGGCTAAAAAGCACATGAAAAAATGCTCAACATCACTAGCTATTAGGGAAATGCAAATCAAAACTACAATAAGATCCCATTTTACACCCATTAGAATGGTGGCTATTAAAAAAACAGCAGTTTTTTTTTAATAAAAACAGCTCCAAACAGCAGTTGGAGAGGATGTGGAGGAATGGGAACCCTCATCTACTGATGGTGGGATTGTGGAATGGTCCAGCCATTGTGAAGGACAGTTTGGCAGGTCCTCAGAAAAGTAATAATAGATTTTCTGTATGATCCAGTGATTCCACTGCTGGGTATATACCCAGAAGAATTGAAAGCAAAGACCCGAACAGATATATGCACACCAATGTTCATAGCGGCATTGTTCACTATTGACAAAAGTTGGAATCAACCCTGGTGCCCATCAACAGATGAATAATAAACAAAATGTGGTACATACATACAATGGAATATTACTCATCTGTAAGAAGGAATAAAGTGCTAACACAGGAATAACATGGATGAATCTTGAAGACCTTATGTTGAGTGAAGCAAGCCAGGCATTGAAGGATGAACAGTACATGAGCTCACTGATTTGAATTGAGGAAAGTGAGCAGTCTCTGAAAACCATTCTCTGAAAGAAAGGTTAACAAGAGAGAGAAAGAGAAGAGAAGGTTGTGAGCCATCACCCATATGGACATAATCTATGGTAAAATGATAGAGTACAGTTGCATGTTGAAGGAGAGGACAGGTAGGTAGTGATATTTCTGGGTGTGGTGGTGCAGGGTTGATAGGTGGGTAGATTAGAAAGTGCAAGTTAGAATACCCAGGATACTGAAGGGAGAGATGGGAGAGGGACCAGGTGAACATGGTATTTGTGGGTATGAGGTTGAAAGGGCAGGAGTGGGAATGCTCTTATGGCAATATGACAAGGTAGTGACACTGGTTTAGGGTGTTGGTTGGGGGGCATTCAGGATAGGGCGCATCTGGAGTAGGCTTCTGGGGAGTGTGTGAGTGCTCATCCTGTCATAAAGTGTTGTGTCGGTGAGTGGAGACCCACATGGTGAGTGGGAAGGAGATGGACCCCCATCTTTGTGAGGACTGATTAACCCAGAAACAGACAGGTGGGCATCTCTTATGAGTAAGGGTGGATCCTAATAGGGGAGGACAATGAGCATGTCAAGATCTCTTGTTACATGTAACTATGAATATTGTCATCCAATGAGTCAAGACAGGGGGGTGTCATGTACCTCAGGGGGATGGGGAGGGAGGAACAGAATAGATTAAACAGGGGGTATTTAGTGGTCAGGGGAAATGTTCTTCATTACCTTAAGTGATGGACACAGGACATGATAAATATCAGAAAAAATTATTAAATTGTACCATCTAAATTATAAACTATTCCGTAAACCATTAACAATGTTTAGTAGCTATGTTTCACTATCTGTACAACAGTTATAACAATGCCATGATCCACGTACAAAAAGGTTTTAATACAGGATTAGGAAAGGGGGAGGAGGTTGAGTATATGAGAGTCTCTAGTATTCTGTGTGTGACTTTGCTGTGAACTAAAACTTCTTTGAAAATTAAATGAAAAATTGGGAGACACTGGGGAGTGAGAGGGGGAAGGTACCACAGTACAGACTGGACACCCGATAATGCAGTGATTAAAGGAAAAATGTTTAAAAAATTTAAAAATCTTTTTTTGTTTTTTCCTATTTTTTGAATATCCCAATCCTTTAATTTTATTTTTAGTGTTTCTTTTTAAGTTTCCATGTATTTTATCTCTTACATTTAAACTTATCATTATTATTTCATTTTCCTATTAATTGTATTTGGTTATTAAATGGGCTTCATCTTTAAGGAAGGTTTGGATCACAGAAGGGTTACAATAGGGGTGGGAGAGGATCATTGGTGGGGGGCATCAGGGATGGGGTTTTCATGGGAGGAAGTTCACATGAATGTACATAAAATATATATAAAGTTGTTCAAATGATCAAAGGGTGGGGCATGGTCACAGTGGGTGGAGAATCACTCAATAAATGAGAGAATACTGAATTCCCAGCCTGGAGAGCTCTGCCATATTCTCCAAGGGAGCAGCAACAGTACCCCAAGTGCAGGGGCAGTGTCTGGCAAAAATGGTCCACTAATGGGTTCTTGTTATTGATGACTAACCCTACGAGTCTTTGCTCTTGTAATTGAAACTTAGCCTACTGTTATGGGGTGCCTAAGGGTTGCCACCTGAGAGCCTCCTTGCTGCTCAAATGTGGCCTCTCTCTAAGCCAAACTCAGCATATGAATGCATTACCTTCCTCCCAGCATGGGACATAACTCCTGGGGATGAGCCTCCCTGGCAATGATGGATTAATACCAAGTGCCAACTGGCAACACAACTGGAAAAAGACCTTGAATAAAAGGGGGAAAAGGTAAAGACAAATGAGTTCATGTGGCTCAGAGACTTCAAAGAGAGTTGGGAGGTCATAGCAGAGGTAATGCTTACGCACACCTCAGTAGGATCTCATAGAACACCAAAGTGGATATCACCACAAAGAGTGGGGCTCCTGAGGGCTCTGGAGACACCCAGGTCCTACATAAGGGGGGATAGATCCAGACATTGATGCTTTATCAGTGGGCTATACTTTGGGATCTGTGCTCCTGAGAGTGACAGAGTTGGACTTCAATAAGTCCTACCTGCACATAGTCCATCAGTCCCTTCTATTCAAAACTATATGTGGTGTTGGAGTTTGTAGGTGTAGTTCCAGAGACTGGAGCCTCTGGCATGCCCATGTGCCAGCTGTGCCTGGAATCTTGGTGGGGCTGCAACTCCTACTCTATACTCAATGGAGTCACCCAAGACACCTGGCGATGAGATGATGATGGACAATGGCCATCCTTGGGAATGCAGAGAGTCTGCAGCTGCAGGCAGGATAATCCCATCCACCTTATCCATGGGATATAAGCCCCCTCTCACTTGGAGGTGGAGTGGACATCACCATCCCAGACTCCTCAGGATTGGGGTAAGAGCTGTGGACTAGAGTAGACTTACTGGTATTCTGTTGTAGACATATTGTGATTCAAGCAATGGAAGAAATTTCAACATTGATGTGGCCACTGGATGCTTTCAGGGCAGGGAGAGGGAAAAGCAGTTGTAATACAGGGGCTTTTTCGGGACTTCGGAATTATCCTGAGTAACATTACAATGACAGATATAGGCCATTTTACATCAGCATATAACATGCAGAACTGTGTGCGAGACAGTGTGGTCTACAGTGTGAACTATGGTCCAAGCTTAGTGGCAAAGCCTCAGGATGTGTATATCCTTTGCAGGTGATGTGCCACACTAATGAAAGATGTTTATGTGGGAGGTTGTGGAATGTGGGGAATATGGGAATCCCTGTAACTTTTGTGTAACATTTTTGTAACATTTATGTAATCTAAGCATCTATTAAAATATTTAAAAAAAATAAATAAATAAATAATAAAGAGGGTATTGACTGGCTACCCATTAATCATACAATTTTGTTTCTGTCTAATTTTCCCCTTTATGCTTTTCATCTACCTCTCATACCTTATGCCTTCAAATCTTACCTCAGTATTACTTACAATATCAGCCAAAGTTTAATTCTCAACCTGCTAACCTCACCTTTATTAAAGCCATCTCAATTGACTCTTCTTCATTCTATCCTCTCATTTGTAATCCTCATCCCATCAGCCATTGTCACCAGAATTATAATTGGTGATAGCCCCTGGGAGCACCTTGTTGAAGAAACGTGGTCCAGACCTAATCATCCTTTTAAAGCACATCAATGCCCCAGAGGTCAGTCAGTCTACCAAGATAAATAACACCACTACTGTATGCAGTGGTCCCACCACTACTGTGTGCAGTAGTCCCAAATATTAATCAGCAAACCTATGCCTTGCTAGTCAGCACTTTTCTTATTTCAGAATAAATAATAAGAACTAAACTGTGAGCACATCAGGGATGTTTTATAACAAATAAGACATGTATAGTGTCAAGTTCATTAGTCATGAACACTATAGCCGTTTGGGAATTTGATATAATTATGAATTCCAAAAATATAATTGAATCATGCTTGTAAACTGATCTGTTAATCTGGGAATGATTAAGTTATGATTAGGGCATTGACTGGGCCACGTCAGTAGGGCATTGAGCCCTACCCCTTGGTGGGTGGGGAATCGAATATAAAAGGCAAGGCAGAGAACAGAGTAGAAGAAGTTTTTGAGAAGCAGTTTTGATGTTGGAGAAAAAGCCCCAGAAGAAGAGAAGTGAGCCGTTCACCTGATAGTCTACAGCTGACCTTGTGGAGGAACCAGAAGAGCTAAGCCTGGAGAGAAACACAGCCCCAGGAAGAGAGGAACACAAGAAGCCTGAACCATGGAAAACGTCGGCAGCTGTCTTGCTCCAACACATGGCAATGAACTTTGGTGAGAAGAAACTTAATGCTTTATGGCTTGGTATCTGTGGACTTCTGTGGCGGCCATCAATGGAGGTGCTTAGCTCTTGAAGGAGGACTGGGCACTTCAGAACTTGGGGCCTCTTTCACCCTGGTTATAATCTTAATCATAATAGCGATATCTTTCCTTTTTAAATTGTTTACCTGCAGCAAAAACATGCTCCTGGCTTATGCTGTGATTGGTACCGCTGGGTGCAAGGCAAAGCACTGCAAAGGAGGGTCAAAACGGTATGGGACTACTGTTGAACTCCTTGAGAAATATGCCTCATCGGGCGCTGGACTGAATAGTCAATGACGGGCAACTGGACCCCTTTTGCGATAAGCACTCTGGACAACCTAAGACAGGAACCTAGCCGGTTGGTGCCAAAGGGCCCTGGCCCAATTGCTGCTACGGTCTCCAATAACGGGTAAGATCCAGTAATCGCATAGCATGGTCCTGACCTAAAACAGGCACAGTCCCCCCAAAGCCAATCGAGGCCTCTATTTCCCCAGCAGG
>JAQZBX010062126.1:0-16961 GCA_029593785.1 Cabassous unicinctus
CAGCAAGGGGGGGATAAATAAATAAAATAAATAAATCTTAAAAAAATAATAATAATAAATAAATAAAGATTTATTTATTTATTTATTTATACCCCCCTTGCTGCTTGTGTTTTGCTGTGTCCATTTGCTGTGTGTGTTTGTTTTTTTTTTCTGTGTCTGCTTATCTCCCCCTTGCTGTGAGGTCTTGCTGCATCAGCCCACCGCGCCGCGCGGGCCAGCCTGCCCTCACAAGGAGGCCCCGGGAAGCAAACCCGGGGCCTCCCATATGGTAAACGGGAGCTCTATGGATTGAGCCACACCCGCTTCCCTGTCCATATGAATTTTAGGATCAGCCCTGATACACCTGTCCAAAGGGATCTGGGGGAACTGGACAGGTCATATGGCCTGGCCTGGAGGAGGGGACAAATTCCACGGTCAGGTGATGGGAGTCCCTTTCCTAGGCTTTCCCCCCGGGCACTTGGACCATCTGCCCGTGATACAGGAAGTATGATTCCTCATCCCCTGCCCCAGAGCTAGACAGTGCATTGCCTTTTCTCTGTGCCCTGATAGGCAGAGCCCCTGACAAACTATATGGCAATAGAATGGTCCCGACATTTTTTCCTCTGACCGAGAGGCTCTACTGCTTCTCTACTCCCTCTACTGAGTCTGTTCCTTTCCCGTTCAACCACCCAAAACCTCCTTATCCTTCACTGTACCTTCCCCAGAAAGCCTGCTGTGATCCTCACCCCGGCTCCTGCCTTCAGGGAGCCCTCTCTTTCCTCCAAGCTCCTGCAGCACCCACTCCCTGGGCTGTGCAGCCTGAGAAGACTCAGACCTCCAGCACTGAGCTCAGACAGCTGATGTGGGGTCTGGACTGCTCACAAGGTGATGAGCTTCCCAAGGACCCCACCCCAGTCAGGCAGAAAATATAGGGTGTACACCCAGCTGCCTTGCAGTGACTGTGCCCTGGGGCTGGGTGAACAGACCTGGGACAGGAGGTGAAGATCATGTCATCCCCTGGGTGACTCCCACTGTCCCACATGCTGTTCACAGACACAGGGACCTCTGGGCCAGGGATCCCCAGCATCCACCCAGGCCAGACTTCTGGCCTCAGAATCAACTGGGCATTATTTAAAATTCAAATGCCCAGGTCTTGCTGCCCCAGGTACTCATTCAGGGGCTCTGAGAGTGGGCCCAGGAATATCTATTTCACCGTGTTCCCCGGGGTTCTGTTGTGTAGCCAGGTTTGGGAGCTACTGGGGCTGGCAAATCTTTCTTAGTCCAGTGTACTTTCTTCCTGTATGGGTAATATTATAGATAATTTTATTGTGCCATTTGTTCATATTACAGAAAAGTATATTGCAGGCATTTAGGCCCAATGCATAGATTTATGGATTAATTATGATGTGGTAAAGCTGAGAAGCCCCATCTAGCCTACTTCCTCTCGTCCCCATTTTACAGATAGGTAAACTGAGGCCCAGGTGCATAAGTAACGGGGCTCAGCTGACTTTGAGGCTCTTTGGCACCCACAGCCCCCTCCTACTTGGGCTGTCAGTTCACCCAGCTTTGCATAGGCCTCCCTCTCCCTCACGATTCTCTAACTCATGGTGCCTGGCTGGCCTCATGGCAGCTCGTGGTCCAAGGAGGGGTTGAAGGCAAGTCCTCAGTGGCCAGCCCAGCCCCTACTGAGGCCCCCAGCATGAAGGCGGGTCGGGGCCCATCTGCACAGCTGGAGTTGGTTACCAGCTGTTTATGGGTCTTTGCCTCTGGTGTTTATAGTTCCGCCTTTGGGTCTGCTTTGCATTCCCACTAATTAGAACAATACCCCAGGAGGCGGCTTTGGGTGGGGGGCCACTGGATGGGGAGCAGTGGGCTGGGCCTGCCCTCTAGCTCCTGCCTTGTCTTGTTCTAACAAGAACTCCAGGCCCTTTATAAGGACAGAGGAAGGACGGCAAGATGGCGCCAATTTAAAGTGGGTGAGAAAACAGACACACAAGCGTGGGGAGAGAGTGGAGGCAAGCAAAAGGCTAAAAACCTGCCGTGACTTAGGCACTTAGTATGGGCAAAAACTTGGGCCAAATCTTTACTTTTAAGAAAAAAAATTTTCATCACAAAAGTTGTGTATGTCCATTGTGAAAAGTATAGAAAGTACAGACACATAAGAAGAAAATTTAAAAATGTCTTGTATCCCACCACCCAGGGATAACCACTGTTTACATTTTAAGACCTTTCCTTTCTGTTTTTATATATAAAGTTGTTTTTGTAGAAATGAAGATAAACCACACATTCTAATTTGCAACTCTTTTTAATCATAAAAAATTGTGAACATCTTTATCTATAATTGAATATTTTCTACAACATCATTATGTTATTTCCACTTTTAAAATTGTAATTCAGGGTTATTATGAAAAAATGCAATCATTGATGAAGTGCACAAAATCTAAAGCACAGGTTTCCCCCTCCTGCCCACTGCCAGGGTAACACTTCTGACTCTTTGGTGGGAATCCTCTAGACAGTCTCCCATGCACATTACAAACATACATACTTTGTATGGCTCCATCAGTTTATTTACTGATCCCCTCTCATTGGGCATGAGGTTAGGTATAAAGCTGTGGCTCGTTGTCCACAGGCAGCTAGTGTGACGAATACCTGGGTACCAAGTGCAGCTCACAGCTTCTCCCAGGAACCCTCATCTGTGCAGCATAATGAACGAAGTCCTCAACAACGTGCTGGCAGGAAACACAGAAACAAGTTTCATTGGACTGTTTTCTTTTAAAATCATGTTTGTTTTCATTTTAAAATTTAATACAAATAATACACATTCATTGCAGAAAATTTTAAAAATACAAATCAGCAAACCTAAGAAAATGAAAATCACCCATAATATGGAGATAAACACTGCCCGCATTTTGGTCCGAGTCAGTGCCACACACGCTCTGCTGACGTGCCTGATGTACATCGCAGGTGCTGTTTTACAGATGACGCACCCCAGGCTTTTAGGTTTGGTGACTTGCCCAGTGTCTCCCAACTACAGGTGGCAGAGTCTAACTTCTGAGTCCACACTCTGAAGCACCCCTTGTCACTACACCACTCTGCTGCTTTTACATATCTGCCAGGAGGTCTTTCTCTTCCAATTAAAAATTTTTTTTGCCATAAATTTTTTTTTCTTTATTAGGGAAGTTGTGGGTTTGCAGAACAATCATCCATAAAATACAGGAGTCCCACATACTACCCTATTATTAACACCTTGCATTGGTGTGGAACATTCATTACAATTGATGAAACCACGTTTTTATGATACTATTAACTATAGTCCCTGGTCTGCCTTAGACTTCACTATTTTTGTTTTTAATATAATTAATTTGTTTTTAAAGAGGTTTTGAATTACAGAAAAGTAACATCAAAAGTATAAAGAGGGAAGCGGGTGTGGCTCAATGGATAGAGCCCCCGTTTACCATATGGGAGGCCCGGGTTCGCTTCCCGAGGCCTCCTTGTGAGGGCACGCCGGCCTGAGCGGTGCGGTGGGCTGATGCAGCAACCTCACGGCAGGAAGCGGGTGTGGCGCAATGGATAGAGCACCCGTTTACCATATGAGAGGCCCTGGGTTCGCTTCCCGGGGCCTCCTTGTGAGGGCAGGCCAGCTCGCGCGGGGCTGTGGGCTGATGTGGCAAGACCTCACAGCAAGGGGGAGATAAGCAGACACAGAGAATACACGCAGTGAATGGACACAGCAGCACAAGCAGCAAGGGGGGGATAAATAAATAAAATAAAATAAAATAAATAAATAAATAAAAAAGTATAAGGAATTCCCATTTATCCTACCTCCTCCTCCTCCCATGTCTTCCCCAATTAATAAAATATTACAATTGTGTGGTACATTTGTTACAATTGATGAATAAATATTGAAGCATTGCTACTAACCAAGGTCTATAGTTTATATTGTGGGTTTTTAAAAAGATACTTAGATTACATAAATGTCACACAAAAGATATAGTGATTCCCATATGCCCCCCTCCCCACACCTCCCACACCCTCTCACATAAACATCCTTCATTAGTGTGGCACATTCATTGCAATTGATAAACGCATCCTGGGGCTTTGCCATTAAGCATAGACCATAGTTCACATTGTAGTCTACACTCTCTCCCACACTATTGTGGTTTACATTTAATTCCAATGCCCTAAAAATGTCCTATGTTCTACCTATTATCCCCCACCCCTCCCCAGAACCTCTGGTAACCACTATCTTTATAACAATGTTACATGTTCTTCCATTACTACAATATTAATACTTTTACTTTGTCCATGGTTGCATTTCCCTCTTATGTTTGTTCATTCCTCAACCTTGAGGATTGGGAATGGTGATGCCTGCTCTGCCTCACATTGAGAGGGGCTTAGATCTTCTTTTAAATTTTATTTTTATTTTATTTATTTATCTCTCTTCACCCCCTCATTGTTTTGCACTCTGTGTCTGTTCGTCATCTTTGTTTCTTTAAGAGGCACTGGGAACCGAACCCAGTACCTCCAACGTGGGAAGGAGGTGCCTAAGCGCTTAAGCCACCTCCCTGCTTTGTTGCGTCTCTCAGTATGTTTTTCCTCATGTTTCTTGTTGCGTCATCTTCTTGTGTCAGCTCACCGCGCCTGGAGGGGCTTAGAGCTTAGGGGGCAGATGGAGGGAATTGTTTTGCAGAGTTCACTGTGTAGTGTAGTTCCATAGATTTTTAAAAAAATTTTTTCATTCTGTTGCTATATATACAAACTAAAATCCCCCTTTTTAATCATATTCAGATAAATACTTCAGTACTGTTAATTACGTTCACAGTGTTGTGCCACCATCACCACCATCCATTACCCAAACATTTCCATCATTCCAAACAGGAACCCTGCACATTTCAAGCCGTAACTTCCCATTCCTTTCCCCACTCAACAAAATGTTTTACTAGCTGCCTTTTTTCACTTAATGATAAATTATGACCACCTCCTGGTGTCATTAAATATTCCTATTCTTGGGATTCAGTTTTGTGACGGTACCAGACTTTACTTGTTGACTATGTGGGTTACTTAGATTTTTCAGTAGCATAAATGAACTCACACTGAACATGTGGGGGGCCTACCCCTTGAACATGTCCAAGTTATCCACACAAAGCTGCTTTCTCTGAGGGTCCTCACCTCACACCAAAGGGCGAGGTGGTCAGGATGACTCTGGGGGGCGCCTGAGCCATGCGTGCCAGCTCTGGGCTGAGCCAATTCCACCTGAGGGCGGTATCCTCGTCTGTCTAAAAGGCAGCAGGGACAGCTTGTCCTTTGAACAGACCTCCAGCAGAAGCCTGTCCGCTCAGCTCGAAGACAGTGAAAGGCTGGAACTGGAAACGACGGCTTCAGCAACCCCTCGTCCATGCAGACGCAGGCGTGCAGCCCCCCGGGCTGGCTCCGCAGCACTGACAGAGTTAGAAAAGGGACGAGAGAACCCCATCTGAAAAAGGGGCATCCCCATCTCCAGCAGAGGGGAACAGAAGCATCTTTCCTCCACAGAAATGTATCCTAAATTTGGGACAACTCCCAGAGGAAAGGCACATGAGGCCCTGGGGCTCTGCTCCAGCAGCTTTCCAGGATGTTGCAGAGCTTATCCCAGAGCCTGGGGGGCACAACAGGACCCAGTGCAATCGGGGCAGTCAGGCATCCTGGCACCTGGCAGCTGGGCTGAGTCTTGGAGGACCAGTTAGCCAGGGTGGGAGAAGGAGAGGGCTCCAGGTAGGGGCAAGGCAGGAGCAAGGCCTGGACGTAAGAGACAGAGGGCCAAGGGTGCTGAGAACCGGAGGCCCCTTCTGGAGGGTGGCATGTCAGGGCTGGGGGTGATGAGGCTGCAGACATTTGCAGGGCCCTGTGGGGCCTTGTGAGCCACTGGATGGAGCCTGAATTTTGTCCTGACCTGACGGGATGGCCATGCAGTTTAGGTACAGAGAGACGTGACGAGGTTTGTGCCTTTCTCTCACATTTCCTCCTTCCCTCTCCTTTGTTCTCAAACACTGTGGCAGCTTGAGATTATTTATGAATTCCAAAAAGAGAGATTATGTTTGTAAACTGGTCTGTTCCTCTGGGCATGATACCCTTTGATTGTGTTAGATTCAGCTGAGATGTCTTTGATTAAATTATGTTAAGATTAGGGCTTTGATTCGACCACCTCTGTAGGGTGTAATTCAGGTTAAGTCCCCGCCCCCTTGGTGGGCTGTTATAAACAGGAACTCACTCAAGAAGACACAGAAGGAGATACACACGAGAAAAGAGAGAGAGCTCCACAGACATGGAAGAGGAGAGAACTTTGATCCTGCGGCCCCTGGGAGAGATGAGCCATTCACCTGATAGTTTGCAGCCAAAGAGAACAGAGCAGCTGAGCAACTAAGGCCGGAAGACCAGACAGAGATCGCCCGCCATCTTGCTTCAGCATGTGGCATCTGACTTGGGTGAGAAAGTACCTCTTATGGTACCTTGAGTTGGACTCTTTAGGGTCTTGTAACTAAACTTTTACCTCAAATAAATACCCTTTATAAAAGTCAACAGATTTTTGGTACTTTCCTTTTGGCTGACTTATACAAACACCCAGGAGCCCCTTATCCCTATCAGGTAGTGCTAGGTGCTAGGATTGAGGCAGTGAGGAGGACTGGGCCTCCAGCTCTCTCTGGGCAGGAGAGGAAGCCTAGCAGCGATTGCAGAAAGCACTGGAGATCTTCAGAGAAGGCTCTCTAAAATCCTTCAGGCAGGCTACCCATGCCAACCACCCACACAGGAGATGGTGCTTCCTTGACAAGGTGGGAAGATGCTTCCTGACAAGGGTGGTGGAGAGGCAAGAGCTTGGGCTCTGGAGCTGCACCCCGTGGCTTTACGTTATGACTCTGCTTCTCCCCTGCTGTGTGGCTTTGGCCTGATTGCTTACTGCCTCTGAGCCTGTGACAGTTTGAAGATTTCTGTGGATCCTAGAAAAGATCAAATTCTGGAAGCTAATCCATTCCCATGGGTGTGGGACTCTTTGACTGGATTGGATTCAGTTGGGGGGACTTTGATTGGATTACTTCAGTGAGGTGTGACCCAGGGTGTGTCTTAGTCCTTTTGCTGGAGTCTTTTATGAGTGGAGGACTGAACGCAGAGACACACAGAGAAAAAACCAGAGAAATGGAGAGAAGGAACCCAGGAGCTCAGAGAGGAACATGGGAGAGAGGAAGCCAGAGAGGGCAGCCAGAAGCTGAAGCAACGACACTGGAAAGAGAAGCAGAAGCCTCTATGTGCTTTGCCATGGGGAAGGAGTCCAGGATCATAAAAATCCATCCTTCAGTGAGACAACATCTCTGATGATGCCTTGATTTGGGCATTTTCACAGCCTCAGGACTGTAAGCTTTTAACCTAATAAATTTCCATTATAAAAGCCAAGCCATTTCTGGTATATTGCTCCCAGCAGCTTTTTTTTTTTTTTTTAAAGATTTATTTATTTTATTTATTTATCACCCCCCTTGCTGCTTGTGTTGCTGTGTCCATTCGCTGCATGTCTTCTCTGTGTCTGCTTATCTCCCCCTTGCTGTGAGGTCTTGCCGCATCAGCCCACGGTGCCGCGCGAGCCAGCCTGCCCTCACAAGGAGGCGCCGGGAAGCGAACCCGGGGCCTCTCATAT
The DNA here is from genome assembly GCA_029593785.1 of Cabassous unicinctus. NCBI lineage: Eukaryota > Metazoa > Chordata > Mammalia > Cingulata > Chlamyphoridae > Cabassous > Cabassous unicinctus. The sequence continues at coordinate 7,640 of JAQZBX010062126.1, forward strand.
GGTAAACGGGGGCTCTATCCATTGCGCCACCCCCGCTTCTTGCCAGTGAGGTTGCTGCATCAGCCCACCGCACCGCTCAGGCCTGCGTGCCCTCACAAGGAGGCCTCGGACGCGAACCCGGGCCTCCCATATGGTAAACGGGGGCTCTATCCACTGAGCCACACCCGCTTCCCTCCCAGCAGCTTTTAACAAACTAAAACAGAGCCCTAGTTTTGTTATATGTAAAATGGAAAGGTAATAGGTGGAGGAGGATTAAATGGGATGATGCATGCAATGCTCAGAGTGCAGCATCCAGCAAGTGTTCAATGAACATTAATTCTTACTGTTGTGCCTGAAGCTCTCCTGCTACAATAGAGTTGGGGGCAGCAGGCCAGCCTCCTCCTGAGGCTGTTTCTTAAGGTCTCCTAGGAAAGCCCCTTTGAAGTGTGGTGGGAACCTCAGAGAGATGCAGGCCCTGGCATCTGACTAAACCACAGCTTTGACTATACTGCCCCACCCTCCACAAATGCCACCCCTGGCCCTTTGGAGGCCAGCTCCCTTCCTCCACTCTCCCCTTAGATCCCTGGCCCCCTGAAAGGCTGAGCCTGGCACTAGGTGAGAAGTGCAGGATAAGTGCCAGGCCCTGCGCTGGGCATCATCTCAGTGAATCCACACAGCACCCCTAAGGGGGTAGCACTACTACTCCCTTATACAGAAGGTGGAGCCCAGGCTCAGAGAGGTTCAGCGACCTGCCCAGGACCCTCCCCCTGTCTGACTCACTGCTGCATTGTCCTGTGCCCCCAGCCTGCCCTTCCCCCTCTGCCTGGTGCCTCCCCACACACTCCTCTCTCCCCGAGGCTACCCCACCTGGCCTGGCCTGCCATGGAGGTAAGCCCCGTAGTGCTCTCACAAGGCGCCATTCATCAGCCGGGCCACTGATTGAAACCATGTGTGGTGCGGCCAGCCGAGGTGGCGGCAGCTCCGGAAGCCAGAGCTGGCTTGGGGCCCGTGGGTCCTGGGAGGACTGGGGTAGGGGGTCAAGCAGACCTACAGGCCTGCCAGGCTGGGAGGAGGCTCAGGGGCAGGACTGACCTCCTTCCACCACACACACACACACACACACACACACACACACACACACCCCAGGGGGTCCCTGAGCTGGGTATCTGACTTCTGGGCTGGGGATGCAGCAGGCAGAGAGGCCCCTTCCAGGTGAGTGTAGGGAATTAGGCCTGGAATTGCAAGGAATTGCAAGGAATTGCAGCCTCCCTCCGCCCCCACCACCAACATCAGGGTTTGGCTACTAAGGAAGGAGTGTGTATGTGTGTGTGTGCATGTGTGTGCTTGTGTTGGAAGAGGGAGGGGTTGCTGAAACATGTGCAGGGTGTCCCAAGCCCTTGGATTCCTGATCATCTCAGGGTTCCCTAAGGATGGTGTGGTGGTGAAGAGCATGGGCTCTGGAGACACACTGAGTTCCACCTCTGCTGCTTCCAGGCTGTGTGACCCGGAACAAGCCACTCAGCCTCTCTGAGCCCTTCTCCTCCCTCACCAAATGAAGGCTGAGGCCTGGTCAGAGGTGCTGAGCAAAGGATCGAGCTGCATTGGCTGGAGTGGGGTTTTGGATGCTCGTGGCTGGCTCTGCTGGTGCACTGCAACCCCAACGCCCCCTGAAGTCATTTGACCCTGTCTCCTGACCTCTGAGTTACAGCCAGCGGGGGCAGTTGGCCGTGTGCTAAGCACCGGGTGTCTGAGTTTTCTCCGAGGCCTGAAGGTGCCGGCTAGGAGGCTGAGCAGAGAAACATTGGACCCCAGCTCAGCGTGAGGTGCGACTGAATTAGCCACCCCCCTCCCAGGCCAGGAACAGAGCAGGGCATTGTTCACAGGGCCGCCTGCCCTGGCACAGAAGCCCCCACAGGAAGGGGTGGGCGGGTGGGCCAGGCCACGGCCTGCACTGACCGCAGCTTTGGCTGAGCTGGGACCCTTTGGGGGCCTGTCGCTCAGAAGGGGCCCTGGCTTCCCAAAGAATGCAAGTTTTATGGGGTGATTCAGGCCCTGTTCAGCCTGAGGCTGGGGAGAGGGACAGTTTGAGGGCTGAATTTGGTCCTGGCTGGGTGTGTGTTATCTAGGTGTGTCCTAAATGACCCGGGTGGTGCCTGGGTGTCTCCCACAGGATGCTCTGGGCATCTCCTTCCCAAGGTGAGAAGCCCCAAAAGAGGAGACCCTTGGAGCCAGGGGTCCCCTGCCTCTACCCTGCTCTCCAAGGCCAGGCTCCCACATCAGCCTTGGAAGAGGCTTGCCTGCCCTCACACAGGGCCATGGTGAGGCTAGAGAGGAAGAGGATGCCTGGCTCACACAGAGAGTTCCTGTGTAGAAGCACATGGTGGGCAGCTGAGGGCAGGGAGGCAAGCACAGGGCTGTTGTAAGGAGGGCCATGGGCTGCCGTGGAACAGCCTGCCACTTGCTGTCTGCATGCGTGGAGCAGCCACAGTGCCTCTATGAACCTCCGTGTCCTCTTCAAGCAGAGAGGAGAGGCCCCTCCACACAGATCTGCATAAAGATAAAGATGAGTTAGTGAGGCAAAGCCCCAGAGTGGTTATAGGAATGCTCAGGAGGCCAACTGGGTTCAAATCCCAGCTCTTCTCAAACCAGCTGCACAACCTGGGGCAAGTCACTTTTTTCTAAAAAAAGAAAAAAACAGTTAAAAACCAATCTGCTTCATGGACGGGACTGTTGGAGAAAACATACCAGCTGATATGTAGCAATGGGCATGGCATCTGGTGGGCACACATTGTGATGGGCAGTTTTATGTGTCGGCTTGGGTAGGCCCTAGTCCTCAGTTTTTCAATCAAACATTGATCCAGCTGTGGCTGTAAAGGTATTTTGTGGATGTGATTAAAGTCCATAATCTGTTGGTTTCAAGGAAGGGAGATTATCCTAGATAACCTGGGTGGGCCTGATTCAATCAGTCGAAAGGCTGTAAGAGCAGAACCGGGGCTTCCCTGAGAAAGAAGAAATTCCATATGCAGAAAGCTGCTTCAGCTCGCACCCAAAAGTCCAGCCTGCTTTCCCGACAGCTTGCACTATGGATTTCAGACATGCCCAGCCTGGCCCCGCGATTGAATAAGCCAGATCTTTACAATAAATCTCTATAAATAAATATATATCTCCTACTCGTTCCTCTGGTTGAACCCTGACCAACACGTGGTAAGCTATAATAACAATAGTAATAATAATAATAATTATCGTCTTCTCTGAGAAGTCCCCAGCAGTGGCCTGCACATAGCAGGCCCTTGGCAAATGCCGTGGAGCAGAAGTCATGTCAGCTTCTTCCATGAGTTAAAGGGGTCCGGGTAGTAAGGACCAGGCCCTTCCCTAAGCCCCAGCACGGGCAGCCCCACAGCCCACCCAGCCTCCTGCCCACAGCCCGGCTGGCATTTCTCAGTGCCGAGCACACATAGAGAGGGGACCGCTCACACAGGTCCACTGCACGCCTGCCCCTCTCCAAAGCATTCCACGTATAAACTGACGTCATCTCCATTCCACAGAAAGGAAGTCTAAGTCTCAGGGAAGCTCATGATTTGCCCCAACCTAGATCACTCTCCAGCCCCTGCCTTCCTGACAGCTCCGGGCCTGCTGCAGAAATGGAAAGGGCCCTTTACTAGATGGAGGTGTGGGTCTACTTGAGCTCTCGAGGCCAGGTCTGGGTTTGGATTCCGGATTTGACCCTTGAGTGTCTGATTCATCTTTGATGCTGAGTCCTGGGCACCTAGGAGGTTTTCGATACATATTAATAGTCACATTTTCTTCCTGGGCCTCAGTTTTCTCATTTGCATGGTGGGGACACTGATATATTCTTTGAGCTTTTGGGGTGCCCAATAAATTGATTTCCTTCTTTCTCGTTTCACTTACCTTGTATATACTTCCTTCTCTCCTGAGGGTTCCCTCCCGCGATGGGTGGAAGGAGAGGAAAAGATGCCGAAGAAAGGAAGGGGAGAGGTGCAGGATTATAAAGAAGAGCAAGGGCAAGGAAAGAGCACAGGTTTGGGGCCCAGGCTGACTCTGCCGTGGTCTTGCTGTGTGACTCAACCTCTCTGAGCCTGAGTTTTCTCATCTGTTCACATAATGAGCAAGTGCTCATCTCACAGGCATAAATCACCTAAGTGAAGTTTCTTAGCTCAGGATCTGGCCCCTTGGGCAAGTCCATGGGTGGGACAGGGGGAACACGGTTGGGACTCACTAGTGAGTATTAGGGTCTAGCCCTCCTCAGGGACCCCCTTTCCCCAGAAAGAGACAGGGCCGGTGGGACTCGTGTCTGCAGCCTGTGCTTGGCAAAGCTCTGCGGGATGGTAATAAATGAGCAGGAAAGGAGATTCCATTACGCAGGAATGTCTGGGGAGGGGGTGGGGAGAAAGCCGGCTCCTCTCCCAGCACCAGCCAGCCCTGCGGCCTTGATTGATGTGCCTTGCACCACGGCAGCCAGCGGCGGGGTCTGGCGGAAGGAGTAAGGAGGCCTGCGCCACTCACCCCTCCTGGAGCCATGCCAGCAGCCAGATGTTCCTGGCCTTTGGGGAGCTGGGGTGGGGGCAGGGAGGGCCGGCCGCAGGCCAGGGGGCAGCCGCCCAGATGTTGAGCCTCCACTCCTTCCCCTCCGCAGCTGGGCTCAGGTGGCTTTGGTGTAGTTATTGACCTTTTGGCCAGTGGCTGTCCCTCCCTGAGTGTTGACTGCCCAGAATTGGGGCCCTCGCCCACCCCGTCCTGCTGGGTGAGGCACAGAGCTGCCCAGGAGAGGGCTTCAGTCTCCGAAGAGGAAAATGCCCCACTGCCCAAGGGCCTTGCGTTACCTGTCCAGAGCCACAGGGAGAGATGAGCGAGCCCTCCATGAGTTGGGGGGAGCTGAGGCCCTTGGGCCTGTGCTTGGAGTGTGGGTCCTGAAGGCAGGTTCTGGGCCTGCAGACGGCGTTTCCACCAGCCAGTGCTGAGACAGACCCAAGGCTGAGGGCCTCACACGTTGTGCTCAAGCACCATGCTTGAAGCAAAGAGTTGCACGGGCCTGCCCGTGATTTCCTTATTGAACAGATATTGAAGAAAACAGGGAAAAAATATATAAGGAACAGCAACAAAAAGAGAAATAAATATCTCTCAAAGATTCACCATGTGAAATGATTCAATGCTAACATGTTGAGGTGTAAATTATATTGTTTATAGTCTGGGTCTATGCATATAAATATTTAGGTATGCATATTTTCCAAAAAAGGAGGCTTATCATAAACGTCTGGCTTCCTAATCTGCCTTTCTCCACTCAACAGCATGTCATGAGCATTTGGCCATGTGAGGAAACAAATCCACATCAACCTTTTTAATGCTTTTTCACCATGTAGCTGCCCCCATATTGAGCTTTTAGGTCATTTTCAAAATCTCCCTAATATGGACAATGCAGCACTGAATCTCTGTGCACTCACACATTTGCACATGTGTGGCTTATTTCCTTAGGGTAAATTCCAAGAAGTAAAATTGTGAAGTTATGTCAAATGAGGGCCTTTGTGTTTAAGGAACAAACTGACCTCCAGAAAACCTGCGCCAGTTTAGCTCACACAGGCAGGCCTTCAGCCCCCTCCTCTGCCAAAGCCCCTCACCCTGGAGGCCGCCCTCGGCACCCACTGTGCCCTGACCTCACCTGTGGATGAAGGTGCTTGGTGGAGCTTGCAGACAGTATCTGCCAGCCCAGAAAAACATCCTTCCCCATCATTCTCCAGAGGCCGCTGTGACTGGGAACGTCCTGGCCTGGAATTGAGGAGACCTTGGATAAACCCTCTCTGGTCCTTACTTTCCCCGTCTGTACATTGAGGCAGCCAGTATCCCAGTTCTCTTCCATTTCACACAGCCTGCAAATGAAAGTGCCTCCTCTATGACCCCACCTGCTGGCAGGGATTTCTACTACTTGTGTGGGCACTGCGGTGGGTGTGAGGGCAGGCCATCCACCCCGGGGCATGGGCCTGTACAGTGAGCTGCTGGCCACCAAAAGCAGGTGAGCTGCCAGGCAGACACAAGGAAGAACTGGCTGGGGTGAGGGCAGCTCATCTTAGAGTGAGCTATTAAGGAAGACTTGGCCCCTCTTTCTTCTTGGGGAGGGGTACGAGTGACAGAGTAGCATGACCTGTGGCCTCTCATAAGGGTTGGAGGAGGGGATGGGACCTGGGGATCACCTTCCACGTGTTCTAGGGACCCGAGAATCCTATGAACTGCACTGAACCAGCACTTGCACAATGTCACACACACACACACACACACACTCTTATGGAGCTTCACATGCAAACCCACACACCTCCTACTCCCCAGGATCCTGTGACACACACTCACTGGCACCTACACTTTCATTGCCTCACACACACTTGGTCACACACAGACACACAATAAAAGTAATAGAATAATTATGGTAATAACTTTAATGACTCACATTTATTGAGCATTTACTTTGCTCCAGGCATTTCCAGGCATGGCTCAATCCTCACCAAAGCCCTGATGGCAGGCATTACCATTGGCCCCACTGTGCAGATGAGCCAGGGGACTTGCCTCAGGTCACAGAGAAGTCCCAGGAGCTGCCCTCGGCAGGCACACCCTCTCCCCCTCTCTGGACACACCCCGCCCCCTCATGCTCCCGGCAAGCTGCCTTCCAGGGGCTGAGAGCGGCCTCAGGAACCCCCACCCCCCACCCCTCTGGCTCACCCAGCCCTTGGTACACAGTTGAACAGACTCAGCTTGTCCAGATTCAGGCAGCTGGAGACACAGTAAATCCCAGGCTGCAAACCACCTTCTTGGCTTCTTGTGCAGACCCAGAGTTGTCCCCAGACCTGTGTTTCTGAACTGGGAGAGGGCAGTAGATCCCACCCCCATCCCCAGCTCCCCATGTCTCTGAGCCCTTTGCCTCTCCCTCCCTCAACTTCTCTCCCTCCTCTCCCCTCTTTTACCTCCTTTGCCCTCCTGTTTTTGTTTGCAAGCTGCTGAAAGCAATATACCAGAAATGCATTGGCTTTTACAATGGGGATTTATTTACTTAAAAGTTTACGGTTCCAAATCAAGCCTCCTTCAGGCAATGCTTTTCTCCCCGCGAAGATCTGCTGGAGATCCTGGACTTCTCTCACATAACAAGACACATCTCCCTTGTCCTCCAGTTCTCATCAATTTCAGTTTCCTTTTCCATGGTTTCCTCTCTCAACTTCCGTGGGTTTCCCTCTCTCTCTTTCTCCATATTTATCCCGTTTATAAAGGACTCCAGTAAGAGGATTAAGATCCACCCTGGGTCAAGCCCTAAGGAAGTAATTTAATCAGAAAGCCCCACCTACAATAGATTCACACCAAGAGGAATGGATTAGCTCTAAGGACATGGCTTTCTGGGGTCCACCCAGCATCAAATCGTCACACCCCCCTCCCCACCAGGCCCCAACCTCGAGGATCTATTTAATCCATGCCTGGTGCTGAGGTCAACCCTGGGACCCAGCTGCCATCCTCAAGAAACTGAGGGCTCCTCCACTCAGATAAACCTAGAAGGAAGGGGCTTGGTCAAGTTCACACAAGGAGCAAGGGACAGCCCAGGCCTAACAGCTAAGCCTCCCTATTCCCATGCCAAGAGGCCAGGGCATAGGCACACCAGGAGAACTAATGACCTAAGGCAGCATGTGCTGCATTCCAAGTCTATGGCTCGGACACCAACACCGCAGGAGTTCAGAGTAGCGTGAATACTAATTACAGCACCCACACATGGGGAGCTTATTTGGGCCAGGCACTTTACACGCATTCCCTTATTTAACCCAGTGATAATCCAATCAAGCAGATGCTATTGTGGCCATCTTTCCCCCATTTTACAGATGAGGAAACCAAGGCTCACAGTAGTCTGTAGCAGAGCCAGGGCTCAAGACCAGGTCTGTTTTCTGAAAACCCCAATCTCTCCCACCAGGCTCCACTGCCTTGGGTGAGGAGGGAGCTGGGACAACAGGTGAAGGCACTGGTGAGGAGCTGGGATTCGAGCAGGCCTGAGAGGAGTCATGAACCTGGGGGAGGGAAGGGAACATTCTAGAAGTGGGCAGTTCCCTAGCCATGGCAGGAGGCTGGAATGTGCTTGGTGAGTTCCAGGACCACAGCAGGACAAGCTAGTCTGAGGGGAGGCTGTGGCTCAGGGACCCCTGAGATGGCATGACACCCCTTGCTTATTCTTTGAGGAAGGGGCCAACAGATGAAGCCTGGCTCTGGGACCCAGGCTTAGGGTGCTATTGCAGGCTGTGCCAGGGTTGGCCCCAGAGGAGCTGCAGGATGTCCTGAGCCAGGCAAAGCTCTCCTTGGTATCACTAAGCAAGCCCCAAGGAAGGAAGGCCTAAGAGGTCTTAGTGGTCATGCCACTGCCTATAAGGGGCACGGCTGGGAGTGGGCACAGGGACTAGGCTCTGAAGGTCTTGGGGCTGCATCAGCATCCCACTCCTTGGTGTACAGGGCCATTGCAGGGCAATGTGCCAGGCTGGCAGGGGTGAGTGCCCAGGCAGAGGCTGCCCTCAGCCTTGGCAGACACAGTGGAGCTGGAAAATGGGGATGGGAATAGGGAAACCCTACCCCCACCAATTGTCTCTGTCTAGGGTGGGGCAGCTGAGACCAGTTCTGCCATATGCTCCACTAAATCCCAAAATTGCAGAGATTAGAATCACACTGCAGTAGAACCAGTAAACGATTCAAGTAGGAACTTCCCAAACCACAGACCATGTGGGGCATGGCAGCTTGCATATATAGATATCTGTTGAACAAATGGATGGATGGACGGATGGATGGATGGTAGATGATTGGATAGATGGGTGGATGGATGGTGTGTGGATTGGTGGGTGCATAGAAGGATAGATGGACTAATTAATGGATGTATGTGTGGATGGAAGGATGGGTAGATGGGTGGATGGATGGATGAATGGATGGATGGCAGATAAATAATTGGATAGATGTGTGGATGGGTGGGTAGATAGGTAGATAGATGGCTAGGTGAGTGGAGGGTTGAATGTGTGGGAGAATGGAAAGATGATTGAATGGATGTGTGAATAGGTGCAGGATGAGTAGGTGGATGAATAGGTGGGTGAGGGGATAATTGCATGGTTGGACAGATGGAAAAATCAATAGGTAGAGGAATAGATAGATGGATGGATGTAGGGATGAAACCTTAGAATGTTAGACTGTTAGAATGTTAATAATCATGAAACTCCAGAATGTTAAAGTCAAATAATTTTTATCATATTGTTAGAATAAAACACAGCTCAGCATCATATTTAGAAGGGACAACTACAGAGCTCCACTACCTCTTTTTTTTTTTTTTAAA
>JAQZBX010062127.1:0-16959 GCA_029593785.1 Cabassous unicinctus
GGGCGGTGGTGCTTTTTGTCTGTTTGCTGCTGTATTCCAGTGCCTAAGGCAATGCCTGCTTATAGTTACATGGGATAAATTTGTTACATGCTTTCTCTAAGTCATGTCCTAGGTTGGTTGTGCCCTGAAGTGAGAAATGACCCAGAAGTTCCTCAAGGCTACAAAAGCAATGGAGACTGAGGTGAAGTTGACATCCTTTTGACTTGCCCCAGAGGTGGGGCCACGGAATCAAGGAACCAAGTGCCTCTCCCCTCTGTCAGGCCCTAGATCCTGGAACTTTGTACTTACTGGCAAGGTTCTAACAGGGGAATGCAGCTACTCATAGACCTTTGACAGATGTATTCACTCCGCTCTGTAGAAATGCCATCCACTTCAGCCAACGACACAAATTTGGGAGAATCTTGAAGAAGCTGGGAAGGAAGGATGCCTGCTAGCAAGTCAGACCAGTCTAATATTTTGAGAGTATGACAACTGTCTCCGCCAGGATGCCTGCTCCACCACCACCCCCTGGTCTGGAATGAAATTCTCCACACAGCCTCCTCCATTCAGCCTCAAACTGCACCAAAAAGATGCAGCAGAATGCCAAGTGACAGCCAGTGCAGGATTCTTAGCAGGGAGGAAAGTGTATTTCTATCATCATAGTTTGCTGATATAATTTTGAATTGTGCCTCAAAAGTAGAGAATGCCAGGGCACGGACATGCTGTTTGAAGACTTCTTGCTAATACAGATACCTTCAAACGCTAATTGGATTCTGGGACACAACTACTAAGCAAGCAATGTAGCCCTGTTTGAAATCTGGTTTCAAAATTTAAAAGAAAAGGAATTGTAAGAAACATTTTTGGAATAAAATATTTATTGTCCTGTGGACCAACATACAACAGTTGGGCTAACTGTACATATTAATGGGATTTTTTTTTCTACTTCATTCCTAACTATAAATTAATTACCTCCCAAATATCTACTCTACTTTATAGGTACATAAGGAAAATTACTTGGGACAATTTCATGCTTGGTTTGTGTTCACGTCAATTCAATTTATCAAATGTTTTATGTTCTATTTTAAATATTTTAGCTCTTAAATGCATGAGTATATACAGTAACATCCCTATTCCCAGATGGTCAGATCTGTGACTACTTCAAGCATCCGGAAGCCAGCCCAGGACTTAGATAGAAAAAGTTTACGTAACAGTGCATCATCGAGCACTTTGCTCTTTGGGCTTTCATTCAAAGCCTTACTAATGCTCATTTAACATGTAGGTTTAACAAGTTTAAAGCAGATTGGAAGGAGAACTAGTCTAGGAAACAGACATGAGAGTCAGACAGCCACAACAACTCAGACATGGTAGATGATGATAATAAAAGAGCAAACACAACTATGGGTAATGAATATTCATAATGCAGATCAATCACATGATAATATTTAACTATGACCATCATATTTTTAAATGGAAGAATGTTTCCTAATATATTTTCGAAACTTTTTAGCCAAAAAAATGGCTTTAAAAGAAAGCAGTGCTTGAAAGAGAAAGGTGTACTTACCTGGATTATTCTCTCTAAAGCGCCCAACTCTTAATTTTGAAAGGTAGCAAAGTTGAAGTTATTATATATATGGAATCTATATAAATAAAAGAGATAGATAGATAGATAGGCACTAAAAATGAGGATAGGTGCCAACAAACTTTTCATTTACCTTCACATTTATTCATTGATTCAATAAATATTTATTGAGCACTTAAGATCATAGTAAGCTAGACAGATTTGATCCTGCCCTGGGAGATCCTCCTTACATACTACTTCTTTAAAGTTCATATAAGTTCCTTGAAAGAGAAAACCAGGGTACCTTGGGAGCCAATAGATAAGTAGACCAGCTCCAGTCTGCAGGTGGTGGGGTGGGGGACTCCCTTGGGAGCTCAGATCAGAAGACTGTGAATCACTTAAGTAAGTGAGGAGGAGCTCCACGACAGGGACAAGTGCCAAGCTGCACCAGAGGAACTGAAGAAGACCCTGTGACTGGAGCGAAGAGGGTGAGAGGCAGAGGGAGGACCCCGCTGAGCCCTGTAGGACATATTAATGTGGGCACTCTTTATCCTAAAGGCAACAGCAACCCATTGCAGAGTGACTTTCCAAGATGTCTGGAAAAGATCACTCTGATGGCAGCACGGAGAACAGACCAGAGCGAGGAGAGTGGTTAAGAGGGGACAAGGTAGGAGGTGATCTCATTCCTCCAGGGGAAAGCTGATGGTAAGGAGGGATGAAGATGAACACAAGCTGGATTCCAACAATGACAATATTTAGGAGGTAAATATTGACAGGATTTGAGGGTGGACCGAATACAGATGGTGAGGAAAGGGAAGGAGTCCAGGATGACACCAGGCTTGGACTGCTGGGTTCACAATTGTGCTAGCCGTTAGATGGAGGACACTAAAGAGGAACAGGGGTATTTAGGTGAGGATAGGATTGCTGATGAGGGCAGTTTATTGGGCCAGCCAGGTTTGGAGTTCCTGGGAAACATTCAAGGGATGTGTCAATTAAGAAAGTGCATAAGTGTGTCTGGAGTCCAGAGGCCACATCTGCATGTAAGATACAAAGTCCAAGCCCTGCACTTCTGCTGGTTATAGCCTGTATCAAACAAGGGGGACAACAAATTTCTACTGCCAAACTCATTTGGTCTGGGTAAGAACCAAAGGCTCACAGGGGGAAAGTTTTTTTGATAAGTTTGGCTTCAGAGAGTTAAACCACTTACACTTTCTAAAGACAGTTGGGTGAAACAAGAAAAAGACATTCCATGTAATAAAGCTCAAAACACCATATACTTAATCTAAGAGTGCATGGTGATCATAATTTAAGACAGGGATGTGCCAGTATCACATAATCTACAGATGTCTTCACAGTGAAATGTATTCAACCAAAACTCTCAGGCACATTCTAGGCATGGCATTCAAAGTAACTGGAAATCTAAACAGCTTTGCAGGATATGAAAGTTTAAAGCTGTTGTGATATAAGATATGGGCAAGAACTAATTAAGAAATGTGGTACTTGAAGACTTACAGGACTGAAGAAAAGGAGTTTGGATAGGAAGTGGATTGTAGGAATTCAAAGCAAGAATTCTCACATGGGACCCTGGGTTTGGGCACTGGCTCTGACTCTTACTAGCTGTGTGACCTTGGAAAAGATCCTCACCTCTCTGAGCTCAGGGACCTCTTCTATAAAATGGACTGATGGGGGACTGATGAATAAGTGAGGTACAGCATGCAATGTGCTAGCACACATGGAGTAAGTACTTAATAAACATTCACTGATTTATGGTGATGGTGATGATGGCAATGATGGCAATGATGGCATGGGATGGCATATGCCAAAAAGGTTAGATAGTTTTAGAATAAGTTTGGATGTATCAAATAGCCATATTACTTTTACTAGTTCTATCTTACATGTTGTCAATTAAAATAAAATGTCTGCCTGCATTGGGCATTGCCAGGAGGGAACCCTTTCTCAGATAGGATTTTCCAGAAGACAAAAACAACTGAGAAAATAGAACAATGGAATGCACCCTACAGGACTGCTGATAAGCAATACCTGATGAAAACCAGTTTCACTCCAGGAGAGAAAGCTTATCAGATTGGACATACCAAAGTAACCAATGTATATCTGTGTAAAATGGAAACTTAACATCTATGAATAAGAACATTTCCTTGCTTGCTTCCATGTTCACCCTATATAAGCTTCCCTTTTCCACCTTCTGAATGAGGTACTGCCCAATCCATTCGATTCAAATGGAATTCCTTTTCTCACCTGTTGAACTGCTACCCATACTTCAAAACTCCCTTGCTTATCATTTGCTAAATAAGGTCTTTTCTGATTCCACCAATGCAATCACTTCTCTTTCTTTTGATCCCCCAGCACTGTTTGTTTTTTTTTACCGGGAGGTCCCAGGGATCAACCCAGGTCCGTCCATATGGGAACCATTTGAGCTACATCTGCCCCACCCCAGCACTGTTTTTGCACTTCACTTATGGAACTGCATACTTTGGACGAACTCTTTTTCCCCTTTGTGTTCCTTATAACTCTCGTGCAGTATCTTGCACATGGAAGGTCTTCACTAGACAATTGATTTTAGCACCTTGTATAAAATAGAATACTAACTAATTTCTCAGAAGATAGCCAGGGTTGACACTTAGTTACTTAAAATGTTAATATTATATGACAAAACAAAAGAGTAGTCAAACCTTAGCATCACATCACCATGTATATGAGATGAACACACAGCATTAGACATTTCCCTGTATCCCCCATAGGTGGTGATTCTGGATGTCATTTTGGGGGTAGTAGAGCATAGCTTTCCTAAAAGTGTAAAATATCAAAGTTAGAAATCCTTTATTTTAAGTATAAAGCACATAGATTTTATTTTGCCAATGAACTGCTACTCTGTACTAATGGAAGGCATGTCATTCAACTTCCCAAATCTTATAAGAATATTAAATGCATACTTTAATAATCCGGGTCTTCTACCATTTCATATATCAGCTGTTTCTCAAAATAGCCTTGGAATGTTATATTTTACTATTATTTATAATGAATCATGTAACCTAGTTCCAAAACCCAAGGAAATTTTGCATAAGGATTTAGCAAGGTATTTTAAATTCATAATCTGGGCTTATTCTATAAAATGAAAATGAAATAATCATCTTCTAGCTACACAGCACTCAAGTTGGATAGGCAGATTCTATTTTCTAATGCTTGGTTATTAAAATGCATTTTAGATGAAAGGTGTAAAATGCAACAAACTACTAAGCAGGAAAATGAATAGACTCATCATGCTCACAGAAAAAGCAAGCATCTAAGAGAGACATATTGGACCAGAAAATGCTGTAGCTTTTACCTTTGAGAATAACTATTTCATAAGATTACTTCTAATTAGCTAAGGCTTTTGTTCTCCCAAAACTAAATCAATATTTGCATACAGCTTATACTTTATTCTGATAATTTTTCCCAATTTTATATTTATGGAAAATGAAGCTAAGAGGTCATACAGTGAAAACGTGAAGCCGGAAGCCTGTGTCTCATCCCCAATAGCACATGACATGTTTTACAAGTGCCAGTTAATTTACTGCTCATGCGAGGTTGTTTTGCTCACTTTGGTTTCATACCATAGTTGCTTTGAGGTTTCCAAAAGCTGGTCTCTTGCAGAGCTGCCTCTTCTGCACAGCCTCGTCCTTGGGGATGGATGTCTCCCTCCCCCTCCGCAGCTACGTCACTCTCACTCTCATCCTTCCATTCCTCAGTGCCCCTGTCCAGACTGGCCCCTTTACATCCACCTTTCCCTTCTAGAGATGGGATCATCAACTCTGATTCAGACAGCCCAGGCCCCTGGAAAGGCAAAGAGGAGTTCTCTTCTGAAGAGCGACCCCTGATCTGCTTCAACATGTGCAAATAATAGAAATATGTCTCCAGTACACTCCAGGAAGGACCACCACCAGCTTCCTGGGGCAGGAAGGAGCCCTTCAAACCATTTTCAGAAATGTCTCTGGAAACAGGGTGACTTGAAGGTGTCGCCTTTTGCTTTTGCTCTTGAGACATGTCCCTTGTGACCACCGGGGGTGTCTGTCCTGATGGGCTGTTGGCCCCAGGAGGTGGCAATTGGCTGAACCAAGGGCGGTGTGAATCTGCAGTGGGTGCATGGAAGACATCAGAGTCCCAATGTTCATGAACTGAAACATTCTCCAAGGGGTCCTCTAACAAAATGAACGAGGAGCTGTCAATTTGAGGGGCCGGGCAACTTCCAGGATGTGTTAGATCAGAGTGCCCCTGAGTTATCACAGGAGGGCTGCTTTCAACCCATCTCTGCACACTATTGTTCTGGCTGCCTCGTGGTGCTCTCCTCAAAAGAGCCTCCTCTTCTCTCCCCATGGAGCCATGCTTCCATTCATTTCTACTGTTAGTATCAGAGTCACGGGACCCCAAAGTGAACCTCATATTGTTGGATGCCTTTCCCCTTCCTTTGGAACTGTCAGAGAGGGACATAAGTTGAACTCCAGGCAGTCCCTGGATGGGGACCACAATATGGCACTGGCCTTTGGAGCTATCTGCCTTGAACTCTGCTGGGACACCCTGGGTTGTCCCTGTAGGCAGTGCTCCTCTGAAATTTCCCCTCATGTCAGCCTTCAGGGGTGAGGAGACACCATTCTCTAGCATTGTGGTCTGGGACACTGGCATGCTATCACTTGTGGAAGACAATGCAACTCCTACAAACTCTTTACACTTTCTACATTGCACCTCCCTTCTAAATGGCCCCTTACTATCTCCAGGTTCATCTAAACATTCTTCCTCTGAGCTGTCACTCAGTGGAGTCCAGAAGTAACCATTTCTGGGAGGGCTCTGTCCAGTTTCCTCAACAACCTTCCTTTCTTCCGAAGTGTCTCTGAGTTGTGTCTGAATCCTCAGCCTCTCAGGAAACGTGTCTTCTTTATTTGGGTTCTGAAGATGTCGATTTCCTGCTGGATCATACTCTTGTTGAGCAGAATCTGCCTGCTTAAAACTAGCAGCAAGAGACTCATCAGCTCTTCCTTTCCTCTCATTCTTAACTGTAGTTTCTTGACATCCACAAGACCCACTGCCAGGAAAATCCACCTTCAGAAAGGAACTTGAAAATTCTGGAGACAAGTTCTTTGAGGAACTTAAATGGAAGCTGTGAAGGTCTATTTGTGGGCTGGCCTGGCCTTCTCTGAGCAGGGGTGGAGAATCAGATGATCTCAGATGGACATCTTTCTGGCTTCCTACAGCTTTTGCACTTTGGCAATGATTAGAGTGAAGGAGACCAAATGAAGTTTTGGAACTCTTGAAGCCCTGCTCTTCTGGAGAGTTGGATATGAACTTCTGGGCCCAATTTATAACATGCCGCAGCTTCTGGGTCTCAGGGACCGAGGTATCAGCCAACATCTGGAGATCCAATTCTGTCGGGCAGCTCCTTCTTCTGTGCTCCTTCCTGACCCTCTGGCCCAGGCCCTGCTCTGCTTCTTCAGGAACCACTTGGGACTCTTCATAGAGCAAAGATTTCTTTCCACTTGATGAATAGCGAGGTGACTTCTGCAGTCCTTTTAACTTAGTCTGATTTTCTGAGGGCTTCCCTTTGGTGTCTTGGGAAGTTGTGGACACTGGTTGGCGGCCAACTTTGGAAGAACCACTCTTGATGATTCCAATGCTTTCATAGTAAGCCACACGCTTGGCTCGAAGGTGCTCTAGGTCATGGATTTGAGGTGTGTCTGCCTTGTCTCTTGGAGAATGTCCAGTCAGTGTGGGGAGTAAGGGATCCATCTGCAAAAAAAGGGCAGAGACATTTACAAAAACACCCCACTGATTATTCTTCTATCTATAGTGTGGCCCTACCATGCCAACTAATTTCCTACACTGCCACTAATATTTGCTAAGTACTTGAAGATAGTTTTGTAACTATAAGAGCAAGGCAACCAATGTGTTAAGGGAAATGAGGAGAAACTTCACCATTAGTATTTTATCACATTCAACCAAACTAGGGTCTCAGTGACTGAAAACAAAAGGTTAGTTTTGTCTTCTAGAAGGAAATATACCAAATAGGTGAATATGAAATATAAGGTGACTTTTTAATAATGGTAGTTTGGTTTATTTCAAGACTTTAAAATTGTTTAATCTTTTTTACCAAGTGTATAGGTTACTTCGATTTTTATAAATGGCATAGGAATTGAAAAAATAAAAGAAAGAAAGAAAAGCCTAAAATAGAAGGAAGGAGGAAGAGAACAAGACATGAAAAAAAAAATTCAGAACCACTCAGTGCAACCATTTCATACCAACTAATCTTTCCTACATGCTTTGCCAAAACCCAGTCACAAAAAAAGTGACTTCAGAGTCCACTGTCAATCTAATATGTGGCTCATCAAAACTGGACCCCTGGCAAATCTATGCTTAAAAATAACCCAACAAATGAAAACATCAAAACCCTTTATCCCTAATGTAAGCCAGGTTTATAAAACTAAACTTCTCCTCCCTCCCTCCATCCCCTAATTCACTTAAGTCTCTCCAGTAATTTGAAAATTAACAATATATACATTTTTTAAAATGTGCCTCTATGCATAGAGTTCTTCGGTTTCTCTGCCCTCCACGGGCAGCCCCTGGAAAATTCTGGATGCATAAAGTAGGGAATGCATACGTGACTCATAGTAATAATTTAGAGGTTTAAAGCCTTTACATGCAGCAACTTTCCACATGGTCTCTCCTTTGATCTTGTCAGTGATCATAAGAGGGTTTGACATGTGGTGAGGTTCAGAGAGCAGCAGGGATTCATCCAGACTCAGAACTGCTAGAGGCTAAGCTAAAACCAGAAGTCAGGTCTTCTGGTCCCAAATCCAAGGCTCTTTCTCCTACTCCATCGTGAAGCACAAGTAGTGAAGTTTGTCCTCTGGACCCTCTCAAGTTACTCAGAGGTTAAACTCTCCCCTCTGGGCTCAGGACTGCCCTTCCCACCAGAGCTCCCTGAGAACTGGGACATTTTGAAGTAGGTCTTTTGATTTTAGAAAACAGTCACTATTTTCTTTATTACCAAGAACTGTGTGAACAGACATCTCAAAACTTCTCACCAAGCCTGTCCCCAGGCCTGACCTGACTCTGAGTTGGACAGAGTGCCCGTCCTAGACTTCACCTGATTTCTTTAAGAATTCAGCTGGCCAATTCAAAACATTCCCCGTTTCAAAAGGATTATTTCACGGCATTCAGTAGCCATGCCATGCCCTGGTCTAAAACTGAGATTCTCGATACAGTTGATATTTACCTAGGACCTATTGTGCTATGTATTGGGCACAGGAGTGCATGAAGCTTAAAAGCTGAGAGTCTAGAGTTGGGGACAGATGAGCAGACAGACACCAGATGTATGGCTATTTAGTGGAACATGCTGGCTGGTTCTAGTTTGGCCCCACACCAGTCAATGCACTGAAACTGGCCCTATTAGTTTCCTTTTTTTTTCCTACAAGAAATCTAAACACACCAAGTACTCATACTTTTATGTGAGCCTTTCTGACGATTTCCTGCCCAACCCGCAGTGTACAACTTCATAAGCCCCTAAGCAACACGTCTCCCTTTGAAGTATCTCTGCTTCTAATCAACAGGGGGTTCTCCTTACCTCTCCGCCAGGCCCCCCACCCTCTGCAGCACAGCACCCAAGCTTCTCACACCTTCCTTATGTGTGGAAATCAGTCTCGGTTCCAGCTCCTTTAAGCTTACCTGCCCAAAGGTCCCTCCAGTTCCTGAACCCCAGCCTGTTTACAGGCACAACTCAGAGGAAGGGCAGTATTAAGAAATCTTCTTCCCATTGAGTGAGCAAGTCAGGGCAGTGTGACATGTGCAATTTTAGGACCACAGGGTTCTGGGGGGTTGCCCACTGGAGAGGTGACATTTCAGCTGAGACCTGAAAGCTGTACAACAGTTAGCCTGGCCAAGAGAAGGCAGAGAAGGATGTTTCAGGCAGAAGGAACTGCATGTTGGAGGCTTTCAGTTGAGAGCAATTTTAGCCAGGAGAACTTGTCTGAAGCAGGGAGCCGCAGAGTCCTGGAGGTGGGCTCAGCCAGCAGTTGAAGAATTCTTATGTGAACTACAAATCGTGGGAATAATAAACAAACACTGCATTTCATAAAATACAAATTCATATAAAAACTACTCCTGAACTCAGAGAAACATTTTTTTCATGGTATATTTTCTCAGTCTGTGAGTACTAAACGTATAATGGCTGTCAGGTGGTTTCTGAAGATAAATTTTTATATTCAAAAAAGGTTATGTTTCATTGAGCTAGCCTGAGTCTCTACTATGCCCCTTCCCCAGCGCCTGTGGGATGTCTGCAGGTTGCATTGGACTCCATGTTCAGCAGGAAATCAATCTCACAAATAAATGCAGTCCTAAGATTACTAAGGGATACTAAATTATAACACTACTAAATAACACTGAGACTAAATAGCACTCTATGGACTCTTTCCCTTAAACATGTTTTTATGCGCATTGATAATTTCTGGAGACACCACATCTGTCCCTGAAGTACCAATATTTGCATCATGGCATTTTTTTTTTTAAAGAAAATGGGAGAGATTATAAATTTAAAAAGATATATTTTCTAGGCCAGTGGCTTTCAAATTGTGTTCTGCAGAGCTCCAGGGTTGCAAGGGATTTCAGAGACCATGGCAGAGAGGACTTAGGGGGGACAGAGGGGACAGCAGAGCTGGAAACCCCTCACACACTTCAACTGGAACAATCCCACTGCAGGTCAGATGGTGAGAAATCCTTTAAGGAAAGGCTCCTACCACTGAGAAAAAACGTTTGATGTCCACTGTACAACTTTCTTATTTTGCAGATGAGGAAACTGAGGCTTAGAATGATTAACTCAGCCAAGGTCATCCTGACTGAGAATGGTGGGCCCATGACCAGGGCTCAGGGCTCAGCACCACAGTGGGGGGAGGTCTGGCACTGTGAGGAGTTCCAGGCTGGGAGGATTCCAGGATCCCTCGTTTTGTATCATCAGCCACCTCTCACCCTTCCAGGTCACCGTGATCACCTCTTCTGCCAACTATAGTCCTTATTGATTGTGCCACTGCTTGGAAATCAATCACGTGCTGCTTCTTTAACCATGCTTATATTGGTCACTTGAATTCTTATGGCTTAAATGATTCAACCTTAAAAAAATTCATTTTGTAACAACTCAAACTTAGAGAAAATTGGCAGGTACAGTACAAATAGGGTGACCAACCTTCCCCGTCTGCCTGGGACTGAGGGGTTTCCTGGCCACAGGATTGTCAAGGCTAAAACCGGGACTGTCCCAGACAAACTAATATGGTTGGTCATCTAAGTCAAAGAACTTTTCCTCCTGAGAGTCAGTTGCTGACCTGAACTCCGTCACCCCTGATACCTTTCGTGTACATTCCCTACAAAGAAGAAACTCCTTCATAGCTTATAATAAATTCAACCAGCAAAAGCAGAAAATTAACAATGATTCATTTACAACTACTTAATCCTCAGACCCATTCAAGCTTCATCATTTCTCCCACTAATGTCCTTTCTAGACTCAGTTTCAATTCCTATGTTGCAATTCTTTCTAGAGTCAGTTCCAATTCTGGATTCAGTTCCAATTCATACTTTGCATTCAGCTGTCAAGTCTCTTTAGTCCTTCAATCTGGAAGAGTTCGCCAATCTTTCCTTGACTTCAGGGACGTTACCTAGCTTTTAAGGTAGCCACACCAAGTAATGCCGATTAAGGTCCAAGTTCCTGTAGGTCATATATAGTATGAAATTATTTTCTAGAGCACCAAGGACATTTTTATTCATGTAGAAGGTACCCCATAAATAATTGGTCAACCGACATGAAGTTTGCCCGTGTGTAAAGCCATGAGCCCACGGAGATGTTGAATTGGTTGTTCTCAGCAACAATGAAAACTCCCAAAGAACCTGGTTTTCACACTCCAGCAAAACCAAAGCATGGGAAGACTCTCTCTCCCTCAGTTCCTGACTTCTAACCATTCTTTTCCAAAGCCAAGAGCATTTCATTCTAGGCTAGCAAGAGCCCCAGCAGCACTCATCAAGGACTAATAGACTGGGACTGTGGAAATTATCCTGAAGGGCATTTAGTGGCTCAGTTTTTACCCATTTCTAATTACATTGCATATTGCCTTGAATTGACCTTATTTTGTGTCACAATGCAGATTAGAGTATCACAGTGTCATGGTTAGGGAAGGATGACTTGGCTCTTATCTAGGCCAATCGTGTCTGTCACTTGTTGGAGATGGAAACTCAGTTTCAGAGAGTAGGACCACAGCAATGTCCACAGCAGTAAGTGGCCAAATTGTGATGGAACTGTGGCTCTTGAATCCAAGCCCAGTGCTCTTTCCACAGCTTTCTGACTAAACAATGACAGTATGAAGACACACCACTGTTAGGAAGTTCACTGTCAGAAATTCAGAAAGCAGTAACTTAAAAAGAAAAAAAAACAAAACAAAACACTTGGAATATATAAAAAAATCATGGTCCAGTAGGATCTATGGGCAACCATGTCGTTGTCATCATCATCATCACCATGATCATCACCACTGCTGAAACATACCACTTAATGCTTTGAAAACAGGGGCAAAGAGAGGTTACATTTAGGGTCACAGAGCTCTAGGTGGAAGAGCCAGAATTCCAGCCCAAGCCAACTGGCTCCAGAGTTCATGCTTTCAACTCTTGGATACACTGCTTTTAATTATTTAGTTAGCTCTGCATTGAAATAAACACACATAGCTCAAATTGTGTTTTTAGCTCCCAAATTGACAGGTGATTAATTCAAGTATGTTTGCTCACTAAATTTCTATCTTATTCCTTGTTGAATGCCAAGATTTCTTCTTAGATCTCGGTGCTTCATTGATTCAACCACAGTTCCTTGCAATACACCAACTTAGAAGAATTGAGCCTTACTTCCCAACCCTTACTGAGACTGCAGTCTGCACATGCCATCTACAGAATAAACAAGCTGCAGGTTTTCTCCACGGTAGTCAACCAGATTGCTTAACTGACTATCATCCTTAAAGGCAGGCCAAGCAGAAATCAAGGCTGAGGCAATGCATGGTTAGTACAAATACTAGTGACATTGAGTGGGAGAGCAGGAAGGAAAAAAAGAGAGAGAGAGAGAGAGAGAGAAATGTCAATTGAATGGGAGAACAGAAAACAGAAGTGTAAAGAAGGAGATTGGAAACATAAAAAGAAAACCATATGCACTCTGGTAAGTGATTAGAATGCAAAATAGATTTTTTCTTCTAGGAAAATAAACCAGGAAACAACACAAGTCTTTATAAAAAAACAAAACAAAACAAACAAAAAAAACATATATTCAAGAGGAAATCTTTCCCCGCCAAATCCAACAGACTGCACTTATGGTTTTTTGTTGCTTACATTATACCCGTTTAGTTTAAAAAAAAAAAAAAAATAGAATAGAATAGAATAGAAAAAAGAAACCAAAAAACAACCTGCAATTCCATCTCAAGAGCTGAAAGTCCTAGAACAACATGTCACATATATTCCCCTACTCCGCCCCCTCGCAAATAAACAAGAAACCCTTAAAGCTTGATTTTAATAAGAAATAGAAGCACTTAAATCAATAAGCAAAATAATAATAGTAACAAGAAAAGTTACTTCTTAGCCTGACTGTCCTGGAGGAGAATCCCGTCTTCCAGGTGGGGCGCAGGGCACCTGGCGCAGAGAGGTGGAAACACTGTCCAAAGGATGCCGAACGCGGCGCGGCCGGGGTCGCCATGGAAACCGCGGCAGGGCGTCGCTGCGGCGGCCAGTGGCTGCCCAGGAGACGCCGGAGCCGCAACCGCCAGCCGCGGGAAAACAGAGAGAAGAGCAATTTCTGGTTCCGTGACGCGCAAGAGATCGGGCCCCTGCCGGAGACCCAGGAAAGTGAAATAGAAAGTTGCCTCCCAGCCCAGGCCCTCTAAATTTGCCAGATGACCAGAACCACCTGACACAGACCCCAGGCTCCCCACTCCAGGCCTGCTAAATCTGAATCATCCCGGCGAGGACAGGAGAATCTGGATTTAACCAGGGACTTTATAGGGTCGGGCGGTTGGGAGACACTGCGTTTGCCTATTATTTTTTCTCAAATGCCTCCTAACCCCACTACGCCATGGTAAACGAATCCACCCTCACCTCCACCCCATCCCGAAGGCCAGATTTCCCCCCAGCGCCTCTAAAGAGAGGTTCTTGACTCTGGAAATGCGAAGCCCAGCCTTGAAATCACTGGAAGCGTGACTGTTTTTTGCGGATTTCCCGCTGGGGGGCAGCCTCGTCCTTCACGCCTATTCGTTCCGCACAGCATTAGCCCATGGGGTCTTACGCCAGTTAATTCTGGCTGGAGCTCCATCAATATGTGCACATCTAGAAAGTGGAACTTGGATGCAGAGAGAAATAAATCGCCTTAGGAGGAACGGGGCAATGTCAAAGCCTAGGGTTTTAAAAGTAAGAAGCTCTTAGCTCCTATTTCTGGTTTACACTGTCCATTCAGAAGAGCAAAATCCCCAAGCTTGTAAAGCAATAACGTTCTCACTGAGGATAATGTACGTGCATTAGAGAAAAGATTTCTCAGCCCTTTTAGCCTTATCCTTTGTTGGGCAAATTATTATTGGCTAGGTTTCAGTGGAATTGGGTAGGGCCTGAGGGTTGACACCGACGACTCCCAGCCCTGAATGGACCCTAAGAACTTGCCCACCTTCAGGAGTGGAGGCATCGTGGTGGTGAGATGGCAGAGGGCCTGGCTTTGGCTCCAGTTGGAAGCCCTTTAGTATAGTCTTCCCTGGCTGTGAAAAATGAGACCCGTAATATTTGCCCAGCCTCCCTTACAGGTTGGGGGGAGGGTCAGCTCAATGGAGTGGGATAATCTATGCGTCTCTAGTAATTTATGAATTTATCGGGGCTTATTGTGATAATCTTTTTGTAGGTCCGATTTCTATGTTATTACATGTGTGGCATATAATAAAGAAGAGCATCTTGTTCTATATTAGCCTAGAATGCACTTCCTCTAATTCAACCTTCGAATCATGAATTATTGGTTAAAGGGGGTGATGATGACAGAGCGGGGAGTGGGGAGGGGGTGCTGGATTGATCAGGGCCAAATGCACAGAGAGCAGTATATCCCTTAGGGTAGTGAAAGTTGATTTACATCAGAAAAGGGCCCACAGTCAAATGAGTGTGTCAAGCACTTGTTTAAATGCATTTCTCTACTGAAGGACTTTTCTCAGAAGCTTTAATTAGCTAATGTGCACGGTGACTCTTCAATTTACAGTTATTGTCCGCAGCATTTCCCACATTTATTTCCCATAGAAACTCTTTTTTAAGAGTGACTTGCAGAGCAGCTATTCTGCAGAAGTTGCTTTGGAAAACACTAAACTGGAGTAACCAATGAGCTCCCCCAAGAAATGTGGGTAAGGTGGGATCAGTATGGGGCTGTGAGACACTTGTAGTTTCTCAGCATGGTGCTGGCAAAATAGATCTGGGGCTGCTTTCTTTGAAAAGAGGGGTGGGAGCAGTCGGAAACAGAGAGGGTAAGGATTAATTTGGCAGGGAGGACACTAACTTTTATGTTTCGGATGCTTTTCATTCTTTAGTTCCTCACAACCACCCTCTGAGATGTTGGTTATTCCCATTTTATAGACAAAGAAACTGACACTCATGAGTTACTCAAATACTGCATTGAAGCTCACATAGTCAGGAAGTGGGTGGTAGGACTGATATTCGGAACCAGATGTTCGTTAGTACATGGCAGACCCCAGTCCCAGCACCAGGAAGAGCCGGCAGCGCTGGCAGAGAAGAACAGATTTCATTCAACTGCTAAGAAGTTGATGGTGAAAACATGGGAGTAGGGACAGTCAGCTCTAAAAAGTAAGCAGAAGGGAGCAAGTGCGGCTTAGGCAATTGGGGGCCCACCTCCCAAATGGGAGGTCCCGGGATCTGTCCCCAGTGCCTCCTAAAGAAGACAAACAAACAATGAGCAGACGACAAGCAAAAAACGAGCAAGACAACGAGCAGACAGCAAAAACAAACAAGTACAGAGCAGATGTGGCTCAAGCAGTTGGGTATCTGCCTCCTACATGGGAGGTTCCAGGTTTGGTTCCCGGTGCCTCCTAAAGAAGAAACAGACAATGAGTGGACAACGGGCAAAAACAACAAGCAAACAGACGAGGGAGCCATTGCAGGGGTGGGGTGGGGGAAAAAAGTGAGCAGAAGAAAGCCCCCACTTTGAGGCTCTTGAGGTAAGGCAGGAGCTATCCTTCAAAAGATGCATGGTCAGGAAAAATGGGGAAGTTCATTTTGCTGGAAGATCAGTTGCAAATAAAGGAAAACTAGTCAAGCAAAGAGGCAGAGATCAAAGGAAGCCCAGTCCTGCTTATGTAGAAAGGAATGTCCTAGTGGGGAGGATAGAGTACATGCTTTCCTCTTGTCCTTGGAACAGATGATGGTGCTATTTATGAAATTCTCCCCTGGAAGAACACAGGCTCTTTCCTTCAAGCTAGAATTAGCATATCTGTGAAAGGATTTACCCAAGGTTAGAGATCTACTGTTGAAGGAGGACTCCAGCAAAGGAAGCAGTTTGCACCCAATTTAAATTTGATCTGGAGATGGCAGGCCAAACTTTTGGGAACTTAATCCTCTGGCTGGAGGCCAGAGTTCTGATAGCCACTCTATTTAGAGAAGCCAAAAATCAGTTGAAAAGGGGGGCTGGCTTTGAATGCTGTGGGGCCAAATCAATGAACCATGACAAGGATCCTCTGGGATGGCCAGCAACTGGTCAGGGATGAGATTCCCAGGCCGTGTGTCAGAAGAACTGGATGCTTGCAGCCAACCGGGAGATATCAAAAAGGAAAAGGGAGAGAAGCCATGCATCCAGGGAAAGTAGGGCTTTCCCAAAACGAGAGCCCAGAGCGGACATGGAGAAGGTCAGGGGTAGGTGGATGATAGAGGGAGAAAGCCTAGGACAAGGCAGGTAGCTGGGTTTTTATTGTGAGAAACTATAGGGCACTGAGAGACCCACAACTCAGTCCCTAAGCCCCACATTGAAGGACTTAGCATTATTCCCATTCTGAAAAAATAAAAATCCAAAGCTAACATTGGTTCTTCCTGGGCAATAGGGTTATGGGTAATTTTCATTTTACTCTTGGTAACTTTCTTCTTCAGATTTACTACCATGAGTTTGGATTCTTTTCATCATCAATTACTTTAACTGGAAAGAAATAGGAATCTCTTTTGTAATGAAAGACATAAAAGAAATGAATTTTTGACAAGTGATAGAAACGTCTGGCCTCTTTTTAAAAAGATAGAGAACAGGGAGGCAGAGGACACACTGTTTCAGTAAGACTTAGCACAGCCCAAAGAAATGATCACAAGGAGAGGAAGGCAGTTTCATGACTAGTTAGACCCTCCTATAC
>JAQZBX010062128.1:0-16954 GCA_029593785.1 Cabassous unicinctus
ATTAACATCGTTGAATTGTATATTTGAAAGTGGTCAAAATAGGAAGTTTTATGTGGTATATGTTACCACAATAAAAATTTATTTACCAAAAAAAAATTAGGCTTTGTGGGTCTCTCAGTTTGTATGTGCTCTGTGAGCGACAGAATGAAACCATGTGAAATCAGGGCTATCCCTGAAAATAGTTGCTGTGTGGTCACTCGAGGCCCAGAGTGTGAGTCTCTAGTTTCTGGAGACTTGCTCTGCCACCAGGGGGCTGCTGAGGGTGCAGAGGGGCACAGGGGTAGCCACTGGGTGTCAGGCTCTGTCTCCTAGGCTTTCCAGCTTTACAAAGTTAATAGGGTCACACTCCCCCATTCCCCATAAAGTATTCTTACTACCTTCTTTTATAAAAGGAGAAACTGAGGCTCAAGGGGATAGCAGGTAAGTGGCACAGCCCAGATTCTGACCTAGGCCAGGCTGACTCCACAGGCTGAGGCTGGAGTGTGACAGGGAGCCCAGGTCTGGGGCTGTGAGTGGTCAGTGAGCTGCGGGAAGGGAACTCGGGCCTCCTGAAACCTCACACCTCCATCAGGAAGAAGAACAGTGACCTTGGCCCTGCTGTCAAGGCAGCCACAGGCCTCAGATCCCATATCATTGCAAACCGGTGGAAGCAGGAAGGTGACAGGTGTGGGTGTGTGGACATTTGCCCTCTCATGCTCTAAGGCAATGCTCTGTTTATTCAGGTAACCTCAGGCCGGAAGCAGGTGCAGCTGAATGTCCCCTGGCCTCTGAGGGCAGGGAGAGAGGAGGCACATTCCCGCCTCCTGGATTCCTGCCTGGGTGGGGAGGGACCTGTGGCTGGTGCTCACACCACTTGGTGGCCAAGTTTTGTGCTCAGTGTTCTCCCAGTGGCCAGCTGAGGAACTCCCACTTCTCTGGCCTCTCGCTCCTGGCTCCCTCCTCATGCCCTTATTCCTGGGAATGATCTCCAAAGTGAGGTGGGCTGGGCTGGGCTGGATTTCCTCTTTGGGCCCAGGAATACCCTGGAAAGCATACATGTGTCTCTTGTACTTGGTTGGCTCCCAGCCCCGGGGACAAGCTGAGAGGCGAGCCATGGCTGCAGGGCTCCTGAACAGGCGAGCAGCCAGGGGCCTTCACAGGCAAAGGTTGCCATTCTCAGGAACTGAGCCACAGGCCCTGGGCACATACAGGGCTTTGATCCACTCTTCCTGGGTCTAGGCCTCCCTCAGAGACCCCCTAGGGAGTCATAGCTGGGCAGCATGCCCCTCTCCCTGCCCCACTCCTAGCTCCTCCATCTTCTCACCTCCAATCATGGGCACCAGCAGTGGCCAGGTCTGGATTCCCCACCTGACAAACACTATCAAGAGGTGGTGGGAGTGCTGCAATTATGAGCCAGAAGAGCTGGCTCTAACCCAGCCCTCCCTGCCCTGTGTTCTTGGACAAGTTCCCTCACCTCTCCCAGCTTGGGCTTTCTCGTGCTTGATTATAAAGGAGCCTCTAGGTTTTAAAGTGGGTCAAATATTAGGAATGTCCCTCCATCACCCAAATATAGTCCCATTGTACAGACTTCCCCTGTCAGTTACCAAAGCAAATGCCAGTACCCAG
Source organism: Cabassous unicinctus (assembly GCA_029593785.1). Lineage (NCBI taxonomy): Eukaryota > Metazoa > Chordata > Mammalia > Cingulata > Chlamyphoridae > Cabassous > Cabassous unicinctus. Next base: position 1,606 of record JAQZBX010062128.1, read on the forward strand.
CTTTACACACACACACACATTTTAGCCCAAACAAATCACACCAGAAGGGCTATTGATACTATGAGCTTTTAATTGGTATCCTTCCTCCCTACATTTGAGGAAGAATTGAGGATGCCCCAGTGACCTTCTTCAGCTGTGGAGGGGCTTGGACAGAAAGAAGGGCTGGGGAGCAGAGTGGGGCAGATGCAGAGCTGACAGTGGGTTCCCCAAATCCCCTATCTGGTGGCACAGTGGCCGGGCCCACCCAGGGAATCTGGAAACACAAATCACCAATGACCCGCCACATTCCCGGACCTGCCTCCCAGGCCTCACCAGGAGCCTCCCTCCAGATCCCTGCTGGCTCCCAAGGCCACCGCCAGATGGGAGCACCGAGCAGCATTCCTTTTCCTTCTCAAGCCTGCCTCCCCTCTCCTCCTTTTTCCTTTGCCTCACCCCACCCCCTCCCTGCCTGCTTTTTCTCTTCCTACTGAAACAGATCTGGGGCTTTTTATCTGCTTTCTGTCCAAGGTAGGCAATGGAATATGAATGCTACCTTCTGATCAACAGAAGGGCCAGCTATGGTTCTGCTTCTGGGGGGCCTGGGATCTGGACATTTGTGTTGTGTCACTATGAGCTGGGCCAAGTCTAACACCTCTGTGACCCCAGCACCTGGCACCCAGGAAATGTTCAGAAAACATCCACTGAGCTGAAATGAATGGCACTGACTCAATGAACCAACACAGCCAAGGAGAAGAAATGTATTCTGGTGCTGTGGCAGCCTCAGGTCCTGCAGGGCCAACTTGACCAAAGCACAGGCAGACTACCACCCAAGACCCCTGCCCCAGCAGCTTCCACTCAGCAGACGTGGTATGCTGGCTCCCGTGGTGCCTCCCTCTACCCTCTACCTGTGACCCACAGCATGAAGTGGTCCCTGCTCACAGTGCTCTAGGGGGCTGTGGGGATCTGTCCAGATGAGTTCCCAGGCCCTCCTTTCTCTCCCCACCCACCCTCTTTGCAGCTCAATTCGCTCAACTATCCCTATAGCCTCCATGCAGCCACCATCTCTAGAATCCTGGCTGAAAGTGCCAGATGGTGAAAGGTGATGGGCAGCAAAGGGAAAAAATGGTCATCAGGAATAACTTGCATATGTCTACAGACTTCTCCTTTTGTCCACCTCAGCAAAAAAAGATACGGGCCCCTTATTGAACCCAAAGAATAGAAGTTGATCTGAGACCCTCTGATGGGGTGGTTAATGTTTCCCTGGTGGCCTAAGACTGGCTAATCTGACCTTGCCCAGTTGACTGAGGGACACTGGGGGGTAGGTGGAAGAAGAGGGCCAGGGGTGGGGGACAGGGTGGGGTGGGGGGCTTCAGTGCACACCCAGGAACTCCTTGAGGACATCGCAGGTCTTCTTGTGCATGACCTCGCGCAGCTTCCTGACCCGCCGGGCACTCGATGCTCCCACAAAGCTATCGGGCCGCAACATGGCCATGCCGCCATCCACCTCGCCCATGATGATGAGCGGCGTCTCGCCCACCGTCACATTGGGGCAGGGACAGGCCCAGTCCACCTGGACCAGGGTGACCTCTAGGGGCTCCCGGCCCAGGAACTTGAGGCCCATCTTTTCGTCCTTTAGGACCTCGTCCACTGTCACCAGGGCACGGCCCGAGTCAGGCTCCTCGGTCAGCTCAGAGACACGTCCCAAGATAACAAAATCACTCCGACAGAAGCTGGTGACGAGCTTCTGCCGCGGCTTGCAGGCCCGGCAGCGCTGGTTCCCCCGAGGGAAGGGGCAGGACTCCTCACAGGCCTCACGGCTTTCAAAGTTGTTGCCATTGCCCTCGCAGCCACCGTAGACGAAAGACTGGCACTGGCCCATCCGGCTGTTGTAGGCCCAGCGAGGTGCATAGGCCTTGCAGGGCCCCTGCAGGGCCGGCAGGCTGCACACAGCCAGTGGCCCACTCATGCAGGCCAGCATGCAGGCTTCGTAGGTCTCAAAGTGGTTGCGGTTGCGGTGGCAGTGGCCAAAGGTGAAGGTGAGGCAGTTGTTGGCCTGGGCGTCGAAGTGCCAGCGGGTCTGCTCCTCGCCACAGTCCTCGCTGTCGGGGGGCTTGAGGCACTCGGCTGCGGGGAAGGCCGTGCCGTTGGAGCCGCTCTCCATGGTGGCCGCAGCCTGACCGCCTCTCACCACAGACAGCGGGAAGTCGGCCCGCAGCACCCCCGCGCCGTTCTGGGCTGTGCAGGTATAGATGCCGGCGTCCTGGGGCTGGGCGTTGTAGATGACCAGCTGGGCGATGTTGGTGACCACCACGTTACCACGCACGTGGTTGGGCCGCATGACCACATTCTCCCGGTCCTCCAGCTGCTTCTCCCAGGTGATCTCAGGCCGGGGCCGGCCCGCGACGTCGCAGAGGAAGCTCACCGTCTCCCCCACGGTGACCGACTGGTGCACGGGGTGGTTGAGTAGGGCCGGGGCTGTCATGTCCAGTCCCGGCGTCTCCAGGGAGGCCGTGGTGGGGCGCATGGTGGTCTCGGGCGGCGGGGGGCTGGTGTTGGGCCAGGTGAAGTGATAGCGGCAGGTGACGACAGCCAGCGTGGTGCCCTTGGAGCAGGCCTCGGCGTCCATGTAGCAGCGGTTGTAGTAGGTGAGGCCGTCCGAGGCACAGGTGAAACTGGGCTCCTTCTCGCAGCGGTCTTTGCACTTGCACACGGGCTGGCCGTCCCAGATGTCGCACTCGGAGCCCTGCTGCAGGCACATGAAGTGGTCGCACGTGGCCTGTCTGGGCATGCCCACCGGGCCCTTCTTCCCCTGCACGTCCATGTAGCGGGCCGCCACGCAGCTCTTGGTCCCACACACGTTAGGGCAGCACTTCTCATAGGTCTCACACTCCTGGAATGAGCCAAGTAGGCCTGAGCAGGGAGGAAGAGGAAGAACCCAGGCCCCCCTCACCACCCTGGGAGTGGGGAAGGGAGGTAACGTGCTAGTAACATGATCCTGACAAACGTGAGCACATCTGTGGCACCTCCTATGTGCCAGGCCCTTATCTAAGAACTGCACGTCTGGCGACCCGTTTACTGCTGATCTCAGGCCCGTGAGGGGGCACGGCCATCATTCCCACCTCACGGGTGACCGTAACTGAGGCACAGAGATTGCAGTAACTTGCCCCAGGTCCCATGGCGGTGGTGCGGGGATGCAGGCCACTTACTGCTGGGGGGGAGTGGGGGGAGAGAGGTTTCCTTATGACCATTTTACAGATAAGGATTCAGAGGCTCCAAGTTCACACACTGGGAAGTGGTGGAAAAGGGCTCCAAGCCATAGGTGGATGCGATTGTGAAATGGCGTTCTTCCTTCTGCATCACATGGTTACCACAACTGAGGTCTAGGTCTGACCAAGTGAGCCTGCCTTTTCGTCTTGATTCCAGGAGTGGACATGCTCTGACTTTGCCCGTTAGGGCGAGGATGCAGGCTAATGGCGTGACCTGGCAGGCTTGACACGCTCACACCAGATGCTAAGAGGGAAAACCCAGAAACCGCTGACAGCTGTTTGCACCTCTTCCCCTCGAGGAGATCCACACACTCAGTCACAGAGGCTCTGATGACAGCCTAGATTTTTTCAAAGCCGATAGAGCTGACGGGACAGGCCCAGGATGCCAAATCTTGCTACTGTGGCTTGTACCAGACCCAGGTCCCATTTCTAACATGTAGAACATTTCATGGGGAAAAGCAACTAGAAAAGGTCAAAGGTCAGCAAGGTGGTCAGCACGGACTTGCCTGACCATAATCCCCTCTGATTTTCTGTGGAGCCACCTAAGGCATTAGTTTAATTCCTCAAAATTAGCAACATGCTCCTGGAGCCACACAAATAAGGATTTCACGTGGCGTTTTCAACAATAACACATCGTTCCCACTGGGTAGGCAGGCAGCGTGCCTAATCCTCAGCCTGGTAGTAATGCACAAGTTACTCCTCACACCAGGTTGGCCTCTCGTCATCCGGCTTTATTTCAGCCTCTTTGACATTCCACATCAGCTAAGAGGGGGACCATCCCCCCGCCCCGGTTGCGTGGAACCTGCCTGCTTGACTTGTTTACTGTTTCCCCCCCCCTTCGGCTCAGAATGGGGGCTTTGTTTTGCAGCCCTCGTTTGGCATAGGCGTCCAGGCAGAGCACAGAGTGGGGTCTGAGGGAGAGAAGCTGTGGGGAGTTGCAGGTCAGGAGCAGACAGGAGAACCTGCTTCTTGGCCAGAGGTTCCACCAGGTCCTTAAGAGAGTGGCCCAGAAAGGTCCTTCTGGACTCGGAGGCTGAGGCCATGGGAAGAAGTTTCTGGGCACAGGAAATCTAGAAGGGATCCTTAGTGCACTTTTACTTAAAGTCCCTGTATGTCCCCAGCCCCAAGATCCACTAAATCAGCTGGAGTCTCACTGTCCTCAAGGTCCAGCCAATTTATCAGGCAGATGGTGACACTGAAACAGCACAGTGGACTAATGGCATGGCCTCGGCAGGCAGAGTGCACTCTGCCACCTTGCCCAGCTCCTTATCTTCCTTTGCCTGGCAGCACCATCACCCACCGGCAGTGTCTGGCCTGAGAGGCCTGAGAATTGTCCCCTGGGCATCATTTGGCAGAGGCCTTCTCCTTTTGGGCATCCCTGTGCTCTCCTGCAGGGAAGGTACATTTGGCAGAAGCACAGGGGCCACTGGTGTCTCTCGTGTTCCCTGGGGACATATCAGCCAGACCTGAAGCCCCAAGGTAGTCCAGGCTGCCCTAAGAGCTGGCAGGCTGGGCAGAAGTGTCTCTGCCCAGGGCAGGTGGCAGGTACCAGCAGCCCATAGCCCTATCGGCGTGTGGGCAGGATTGGCTCTGGACTCAGGAACTGGCACTCCTCAGGGCAGAAGCTCCCAAGCAGTCCCTGGGAAAGCCCCACTCTAGGATTGGGCTCCACACAGCACCCTGCAATGCAGAGCAGAAGGAGCACCGAGGAATCTGGCAGGTTCATGCTTGGTCCACTTCCCTCCCAGGGACACTGGGAAGAGGGACACCCATAGAAAGTCCTCTCAGAGCTGTTCTGCCTCCCTGGCCGTTGGCCGTCTGCTTTCGGGGCAGGGCTCAAACCCCTGGGGAGGCGGCCTGGAGGGTCAGGCAGATGAGGGTTCTGACCCCACCCTTCCGTCACTGACTGTGGGCCCGCCCTTGCGCCACTCAGGCGCCTTCCAGAGTGGATGCTGATGCCCACCTTGTGGATATGTTGTGCCAAGCCATACGATGTGCCTGGCATGGTGCCAGCTTATGGCTGTGCTCAGCAAGCCCAAGGTGAGGACTCTGGATTCCCAGACCCTGATAAACTTGGGCATCACACCCATCTCTTCTTCTGGGCTGCAGAGCCAGCAGTACATTTCTCTCCACATGGACGGGGCCCACGCTTCTGCCCTTGCCTGGGCCCTGCAGGCCACTCCCAAGTCGCCCACCCTTCGGCAGCCTCACGCGCACACTCACCTGGTCTGCCTCACACTCCCGCTTGCAGGTGCTCTGCGCATCCACCCAGAGGTTGGGGTTCATGTCGTTGGGGCAGATGCCAGCGTGGGAGTAGCGGATGGGTGGCAGTGCCAGGCCATGCAGGGGCGCCCCAAGCAGCAGCAGCAGAGCTGCCACCTGCCCCCAGCGGGAACAGAACCGGTGGCACCCCAGGGCCCACATGGTGCAGTTCTGCAGCCTCCAGAGACTTCCCTAGAAGCCAGGGGCTGGGGCCCACCAGGGCCTTCTCCTCCCCTAGGGGCCCGAGACACCTGCCCCTCCCCACCCCAGCAGGCCTCCTCGCTGCTGCTGCTGCTGCTGCTGCTGCTGCTGCTGCTGCTGCTGCTGCTGCTAGGCTGCTGTGGCTGCCTCCACCAAGTCAGTGCAGCCTGCTGGGCTGTGCGCCTCAGATAAAAGAAAGGTCTGTGGAAGGGAACTCCCTCTCCTGAGTGTGCAGGGAAAGGAGCTGCAGCAGGGGCCCGAGCCTGGATTTATATCCTGGGCGCGCCACCCGAGGGGGAGCGAGCTAACCTGACGCCTGTCACCGGCAGGCTGCTGGCTCCTCTGTCCCAGGGCTGATCGCAGACTTGTTGCAGAAGGGGGAAAAAAAAAGCTGGAAGCAGTTTAGGCGGCTGTATCTGGCACGGTGGGACACCTGCTTGTTTTTGAGCTCCAGGAGGCCTTTAACCCCTTCAAGGGCCAGAAATGGCTTGTGCTTTGGAGGGGAGCTGGCTCCAGGACACGCAAGCTCACTGCACAGAAGGGATTTGTTTCCCTTTCCCTCACCTCCTCACAGCCGGGCCCCCTCCTCCCCTTTGGCCACCTCGAAAGAACACACAATCGCTTGTTACGAGGAGGGACCTGCAGCCGCCGGCCGGTTAGCATTGCCCGGCCTGATAGTACATTTGAGAGCAAATGACGTGGAAAAACAACAAGTTCACGGCCATTCCAGGGAGGCCTGAACGGTGCTGTGCTCTGTAAGCCGACTCCCAAACCGACACCAGGTCCCTTTGTGAGGGAACTTGCACGGACAGCTCCGTATCTCCCTGTCCCGGGCAGTTAGCGTCTCAAGTTCCAACTTTGGTGAATTTTCCCCAAATCGTTCCAGAGACACATACCAGATATGCTCCGGCTCCCCCGATACGGCTGCTTGGACGTATCACATTCCTTGCTCCTCCATTGACACACGTCGGCTCTGAGAAAACCTACCCGCTAACAGTGGCTCAAGATTGGGCCAGACAGCCAGCTGCCCTCACCATGCCCATAACGGCTGCTATTTAGTGAGCTCTTCCTGAGTGCCCGGCACTTTACAGGCGTGGTCTCATTTCCCCCCATTTTGCAGAGGAGAACTTTCAAAGTCAGAGGGGCAAGTGGCTTGTCCAAGTCTCAGGCAGGAAGCAATAATATTAGCTGATACTTGTGGGGCTTTTAATTGTGCCAGCCTCTTTAAATGCATCATCTCATTTAATCCTCACAACAAGCCGTACCTCCATTTCAGATCCGAGGAAACACATGCACAGAGAGGTTAAGTAACTTGCCCCGGGTGGCCCAGCTCTGCGAGTCCACATTAACAAAGGAAGCAGGGAAACCAGCTTGCCTGGGTGTGGGAAGGGGCCTTTGGAAAGCACCCCCTCTTCCAAACATCTGTCAGAACCGCTGTTGAGGAGTAGCCCCAACCCTGGTCTTTACAGACTGGACAAGAAGATTTTGAAACGTCAGGAGCTGTATTTGTGGAGGGGGCGGGGGAGAAAGTCAGAAGCTGCCAGGGAGCAGGGGCCAATTCTCTGCCGTTTGGCAGGAAATGGCTTGTATCTAAAATGCCACAGAAAAGCAAGCAGGCTGCGTGTTTTTGCTTTGGTCACTCGATCTCCGTGGGGGTAGGGAGGCAGGGGAACAGATCCCCAGAAGAAAGAGTGCCTTTTCAAGGCCAAACCACAGGCCTGTAACTGAGCTGCTGTAGTCCCGGGGACAGTCAATGTGTGGGCACAGCCCAAATCAGAGCCGGAAGGGACCTTGGAGGCCCCCAGCCTTGCTCTCATTTTACAGATGGGGAAACTGAGCCCTGAGCCCAGCCCTCCCCTTCACTTTCAGGGCTATCATTCACCGTCTAATTTGACTGTAAAAAGGCCAGCACAATTCTTTTTCCCAGCTTGCAGACTTTCCCTCTTCCTGACTGGGTGGTGTGCCATTTTCCTCCCCGCCTGAGCCGATTTCTTCTCGTCGTGTGGGTCATTCTGCAAGCTCTGTCTTTTCTGCTCACGTCAAACAGCTAATGAAGGGTGTCAGATCCTAATCCCCTAAATTATTGGAATAAACTTCCCTCTGAGGCCGGTCACAGTAATGAAGCCAGACAGTGGGTGACGCCGGCTGCTCTGCATTCCCTGTAATTTTATAAACCAGTGTTCCAGCTGCTCGGAGCACGGGCCTGAGCACAGCGCTTGAGTGCACGTGGTTTGCCAGCGGCGGGTGGAGGACGCAGCTTCCTTTGGTGTCTCCAAGGGAAATGGACAGTGACACATTTCTAAGCAGGATTTAGAGAAAAATTGTCACAGCCCCATTATGTGGGGACAAGTATCTAGGGAGAGGAGGCTGATTTCCAGGAAGTCACCTGGGACCACCAGCATGGGATTAAAGGGGGTGGGAGGAGGAGGGACCTGGGACGGGGGCAAGGAGGGGCAGCCGGAAGAGCAGCGGAGCCTTGTCCGCCCCACCCAGGGCTACTCGGGGTTGATGAGGAAGCCGGGGCCTCCCCCTCCCGGGGCCCCAGCCCCAGCCCCTCCGCTCTGAGTACTCTCAAAACAGCATCCAGGGAAGAACGGCCCTAGAACACTCCAGCTCTCCGGCTCAGTCTTTCCAAGTCTTCCCCCCACAAACACAGCTCAGAATAATAAATAACATCTGATCAGGGCTGCGAGCCCACACAGCGTTTCCACCTACATCATCACTGCTGACCCTCACACCAGCCCCAGGAGGGAGGCCGGGAGATGTTGCTGTGAGCTCCGTTGTTCGGGAGAGGAAACTGAGTCACAGAGAGGTTAAGCTGGTCCCGCCCAGGGTCCCACAGCCCAGGTGGAGCCACAGTCACCCCTTACCTCCCTGACCCCAATCTCTGCCCGTTTCCAGCCCCTCCGCTCCGGCCTCCCTGCTCGGGCTCCCCACCCCCACTGGCCGCCCCACCAGACCGCCTTGTTTATAAGCTGTTCTGGGAGCCCTTTGAAGTCTTGGGTGTGGGGGGGCCTCCCTCAGCGGGCGCGGCCTGAGGCCCTCAGAGCTGGCTCCCACTCCTGTGCATGCGTGTCTGTCTGTCTCACTCTCTCACGCTCCTCTCCGGGGGCTGCTGAGCTGCACCCTCCCTCCATCCAGCAGGCTTGTCCCCTTCCCAGGCTGTGAGCCCCAGCGCCCTCCCTGGGGACGGCACCCGACCTCCGGGTGGGCTGGTGGGCTGGTGGCCCGTGGGCACCCCTGCCTTTCACCCCCTCCCCGAGGGCATCGGCACAGCTCGGCCACTCTTGTTGCTGGGGGCGAAAGGTCAGAAAGAGGGCGGGCCCGGCTCTGCCTGCGTCTCAGAAGAGACCCTAGGGCTCACGCAGTGGGAGGCTGGAGGGGCCACAGATGCTGCACATCCCACAGGGTGGGCTCCAGGCCTCCTCTGGGTGCAGCCCGAAGGCAGGCACACCCAGACAGTGAACTCTGCGTGGCCCTTGACCTCAGCTTCACCTTCAGCAAAACAGCCAGGGTCTTGACAGGACAACACAGCTGACGCCACTTCCTAAGCCAGTCAGGCTCTCCGCTTGGGAAGCTTCGGTCGCTCACACGGGTCAGGGACACGCGTGCCGTCCTCGCAGGTGCCATGGTGCTAGTGCACAAACCAAACGTCTGCCCTCTTGCAGCACATCCTCCCTCTTTCCCTATTTTCTTTCCTTCCACAGTGTTTCGTAAAGCACCTATTATGTGCTAAGTTCGGGACACACAGAGATGAACACAGATGGTTCATCTCCTGTCCACGGAGAGGCCGTCTAGGCCGAGCAGGCGCAGAGCTGGTGACATGACTAACAAACGCTGTACTGGTGGTCCCTACAGGGCTGGGGAGCAGAGAGGAGAGGGGGCCTCGCATTCACTGCCGCACAGATGGGACACTGGGCGGGTCTTGAAGCCGGAGGTCTGCTGCGAGGCAGAGGAGGGGAGGCCCCTTCCTCCAACTCTCCTTGGGAAAGCCTGGCCCACAGCCTGGCCTACTGGGCCAAGGCCCGCCCTCCGTGGGGCCCGGAGGCCAGAAAGCGGAGGTGAGAGGGAGGCGAGCAGGTTTAGGGGACGGGTGGGCTGGGAGCTGCAGGGTGGCCCAGCGAAGTGCAATCAGGAGCCCGTTCAGGGCCGCTCTGCCTGGGCCTCCAGCCCTGAGGCAGCCATGCTCTCCCAAATAGCTTTGAAGATCTGGAATTGGGGTGCCGGGGAGAAGGAAGTCCCCCCGCGAGGATGCTCAGAGGGGTTCTCAGGAATCCCAGGTTGCCTTTGCTAACTCAACTCGGTCATTAGTCAGACCCAAGCCAGGGGATTCAATAAAGCTGCCGGCTCATTCCCCAGCTGGGGACCCCCTGCCCGAGTGGCTGCGGCCTGGGTTACATTACAGGGCAGCGTGAACTCGGCCTTGGAATAATTATCAGGGCCTCAGCAGATGGTGGAAGTGGACGGGGAGGCCTTCAGCTGTGGGACACGTGACTGGTCGGCATCTGTGCCAAACAGGACACGGAGGGTCTGCGCTGGGCCCCGGGGCAGGCGGCACTGACCCAGATCTGAGAATTACGGGCTGGCAGCATGGGGCACGGCCAGTGTCCTGGGCCAGCAGGGCCTCCTTTGAGAGGGAGGCGTGCCATGGCAGCTGAGTCCCTGGAGCTGGAGTGCAGGTGTCTGAGCATATCAGGCTGTGGACAAGGGACACACTTCTGGTCTAGCACAATTCTGGGCACCGTTGAACTCTCAGATGCCTTCCTGGAGGAAGGCAGAGCAGGGATTTCAGGCCCGTGTCAAATTCTTCACCAGCGTGGGAAGCCCTAGGATGCATGGGGTTGAGCACCCCAAGTCCTGGGTTCTCAGCCACGGCCATCAACTTGTGGGACCACCTCTCTTTCCCCATCGGAGGCCCCTTCCAGCTCCCTCCTCTGTGGTCCCATGTTCTGTCTCCTCCAGCTTTGCCTTGGAATCAGAACAGGAATCAGCTTCAAAAAGCCCGGAGCAGCTCTTGGCCAAGACAAACACGAGAGAGCAGAAGCCAGAAGGCCGCCCGGCTGCAGGGCTGGTGTTGGCCCAGCGCTCTGTGCGGGGAGAACCAGGGCCCCTGCCTCTGCTCTTTCCAGGCCTGGGGGAAGGAGGAATGCTGTAAATAGGGGCATGGCCTCTGTCCCACTCAAGGTCTCTCCCATCCAAAAATCTTCCCCTGCCACTCATCTCTTCACGCCGCTATGCCTCAACCCTTTCTTCCTTTGGATGACAGCAAAATGAGAGGGTCTCCCTGTTTGCCTTCATATTGCCAAGCAAAGGTGCACAGATTTTCTAAATCCCAATCCATCCCTAATACACATTTCAATGGTACAGGATGTACACAACTTGGGGCAAGGGGGTGAGAAACAGGCCTTTTCCTGACTCCATTATTTCAAGACTCCTGATTTAAGACGGCTTCTTCTATAATACAATTATAAAAATGTGCTTTCGTCAATTGTAGCAAACGTACCACACCAATGCAAGGTGTTAATAATACAGTGGTATAGGGGACCCTATAGTTTCTGCATGATTGAGAAAAAGAGAGAGAGCGCTTCTCCACACCTTCAAGATGAAAGTCATAGCATTTGACCTGGACCACCAGGACCTTCTGCCTCAGTTTACTTCTCCAAGCTTATCATTCCCCCCCACCCCCAAATTCTCCAATGCTACCATATTGCTCTTTCTCATCTGTTGAATTCTTTAAATTGCACTTAAGGTGATTACATAAGTGAATATCCTTGTTCATAGGAAATGTACATGGAAGTATCATGTGTTCAAGAAGTATGATGTGTGCACACTGCTCTCAAATGTTCAGAAAATGGATGGATGGATAGAGAGAATGATGCGGCAGATGTGACAAATGTTGAAATTGGAGCATCTGGGTAACTGGGGGGATAGGGGTATGTTGGAGTTCTCTGTATGAGGTTTATATTATTTTTACAACAGTCCTGTATGTTTGAAATTGTTTCAAAATAAAAGTTTTTAAAAATAGCAAAAAAAAAAGAATGACCATAATTTTTAAGTTCTTCACCCCTGGGACTACCTGTCTTTCAAGAGTTTAACTATTCTGGACTTTGTGGTATCACAGCAGAGGCCCATTGCACTTCAGGGTGTCTATGATGCTGACATTCTCTGATGAGAGATGGAGGGAGGGTTAGACACAGCATAGTCATGGCCCAGACCCAGCAGACATGCAAAATGTAGACAAAGTGACAAAGAAAAACTTAGAATAAAATTTGGGCTCCTGAGATTTTCACTCCCAGCCAAGATGGAGTCAGGAGGAACAGACCAACACACACACACCTGAAACAACCGAAAAACTACAAATATATGAAACAGTGGACACTGGATATCAGTCCCTGGAGGAAAGGATTTGCTGAGAGCAGGAATGCCAACAGAAGGCTTTGCAGAAGTTTTTAAGCAATGGTGTAAAAGGGAGAGCCCCACAAACTCCCAACCAAAGGGTTAGAGGGAAAAGAATCCAGTGCTCACACAGGGCTAGGAATGGTCCTTGTTCCCACCAACCAGAATGAAAACCTCATAATTCATGAGACATTGGGTAGATCTTGCCTCAGTAGTGGGGCATCATTAACCCTAGACTAAATGCTATTCCAGCCCCACCTAACAAATCTTAAAAAGCAAGACCTAAAAGGATCAAAATACTTCCAAATAATTTAACTATGTCCCTGAAAAAAAGTTCAAAACCACATTCCAATAAAGGAGTTGTATCTGGAATATATTAAAAGTTCTCAAAACTCAACAGGGAAAAGACAAACATCTAATTAGAAAATGGGCTGAAGATATGAAGAAACATTTCATCAAAGAGGATATATGGATGGCAAATAAGCAAATGAGAAGATGTTCAACATCTTTAGCCATTAGGGAGATGCAGATGAAAACCACAATGCGGTATCATTATACACCTATCAGAATGCTAGAATGAAAAACAGTGATAACGCCAAATGATGGCAAGGATGCAAAGAAACTAGGTCACTCACATGTTGCTGGAAGGAATAAAATGGTACAGCCACTTTGGAAAAGGGTATAGCTGTTTCGTACAAAACTAAACATGTGCTTTCCATATAATCCAGCAATTGCTCTCTTGGGCATTTATCTCAGAGAAATGAAACCTTATGTTCACACAGAAACCTGTACACAAATGTTCATAACAGCCTTATTTGTAATAGTTAAGAACTAGAAACAACCCAAATGCCCATCAATAAGTGAATTGTTAAATACACTGTGGTGCATTTATACCGTGGAAAACTACTTAGCAATAAAAAGGAATGAACAATGATACACACAAAAACTTGGATAGATTTCAAGGGAATTATGCTGAGTGGAAAAAGAAAAGCCCAATCTCAAAAGATTACATACTGCATTATTCCACTTATACAACGTTCTTGAAATGACAAAAGTATAGAGATGGAGAACAGATTAGTGGCTGCCAGGGGTTAGGGATGGTAGAAGGGAGGGAGGTGGCTGTGGCTATAAAAGAGTAGCATTGGAGATCCTTGTGCTGGAACTGCTCTGTAGCTTGACTGTGGTGGTGGTCACATGATAAAATTGCATAGTACTAGATGTGTGTGCATGTAAAACTGGTGTATTCTGAATAAAGTCTATGGTTTGTGTCAACATCGATTTTCTGGTTGTAATATTTCACTTTAGTTATGTAAAATGTTATCACTGGGAGAAACTTGGGTAAATGGTGTGCAGAATCTCTCTTACAATTGCATGTGAATCTATAATTATCTCAAAAGATAAAGCTTTTTTTTAAGTTGAAGAATATTTATAGGAATACAAAAATATCCAGCACCCAACAAGGGAAAATCCACAGTGTCTTGCATTAAATAAAAAAATCATCAGGCATGCAAAAAGCAGGAAAATACGACCCTTAGTGAAGAGAAAAATAAATCAATTTAACCCAGAACCGATACAGATGTTAGAATTAGTACTCAAGGACAATAAGGCAGTTATTATAACTTATTATATTAAGTTATAATACTCTATGTGTTCAAAAATTAGAGACATGGAAGATAGAGATATACATAAATCCAAATCAAACTTCTAGACATAAAAAGTACAATGTTTGAAATGTAAAATACATTGGATGGAATTAGCAGCAGATTAGGCATTAAAGAGGAAAACGTTAGCAAACTTGAAGGCATAACAATAGAAATTAACCAATATGAAACACACAGAGAAAAAAAAGACTTCAAAAAGTAAACAGAGGGGAGTGGATTTGGCTCAAGCAGTTGGGCACCTGCCCCCCACATGGGAGGTCCTAGGTTTGGTTTCCGGTGCCTCCTAAAGAAGATGAGCAGATGCCACAACCGGCAGACGCCACAACTGCTGCAGAGGGCAGATTCCGCAACAAGCAGATGCCACAATGAGCAGACGCTGCAACCAGCAGACGCCGCAACCAGCGGACGCCGCAACCAGCAGATGACACAACCAGCAGACGATGCAGCCAGTGGGAAGCAGATGTGGCTCAGGCAGTTAGACACTCACCTCCCATGTGGGAGGTCCTGAGGTCGGTCCCGGTGCCTCCTAGAGAAGATGAGCAGAAACAGTGAGCAGGCAATGAGCAGACAGACAAGGGAGCCATCTTGGGTGGGGGGATTTAAAAATAAATAAATAAATAAATCTTAAAAAAAAAAGTAAAGAGTATCAGTGAATTGTGAGACAATTTCAACAAGATCAATATATGTGTAACTGAAGTCCCAAAAAGGAGACTCCAGTTATATTTAAAGAAATAAGGGCTTAATTTGATTAAAACTCTAAACCCACAAAGGGCTCAACAAACTCAAAACAAAAGAAACATGAAGAAAACTACACCAAGGTACACTGTAATTAAATTGGTCAAAATCAATGATAAAGTGAAAATCATGAAAGAAGCCAGAGGAAAAAGATACATTACATACAGAGAAACAAACATAAGCATAAAAACACTTTTTTGTTGTTGGGAACAGCGTAAGCAAGAAGACAATGAAGCAGCATCTTTAAAGCACTGAACAACAACAAAAAAATGTCAACCTAAAATTCTATATCCAGTGACAATATCTTTCAAAACTGAAGGGAAAATAAAGACTTTTTCAGACATACAGAAGCTAAAATAATTCATCACCAGCAGACCCACACTATAAGAAATGTTAAAGTAAGTTCTTCAGTCAGAAGGAAAGTTATACCAGGTGGAAATATTGATCTACACAAAAGAATTGAAGCGTGCCAGAAATGATTACTACATGGGTAAATCTGTAATATTTTTCTTATTATTTAGATCTCTTTAAAAGATAATTGGCTCTTTAAATAAAAAATAATAACAATTTAGTGTGGTATTTACAACATATGTAAAAGTAAAATATATGACAAAAAATAGCACAAAGGCTGGGGAGGGAGAAGTAGAAGTATATTACTGTAAGATTCTTAAATTATACATGCTATGGTATAATATCAACTGAAGGCAGAATGTGATAAGTAAGATGTACACTAGCCCTAAAGCATCCACTAAAATTACAAAATAAAAAGTTAAAACTTAAGC
Source organism: Cabassous unicinctus (assembly GCA_029593785.1). NCBI lineage: Eukaryota > Metazoa > Chordata > Mammalia > Cingulata > Chlamyphoridae > Cabassous > Cabassous unicinctus. The sequence goes on from JAQZBX010062128.1 coordinate 16,888, forward strand.
CACATAAAGAGAGAAAGTGAATCACAAAAAATAATAAATCATAAAGAAGGAAAGAGGAAGAAAGAAC
>JAQZBX010062129.1:0-16962 GCA_029593785.1 Cabassous unicinctus
CGAACCTGGGCCTCCCATATGGTAAACGGGGGCTCTATCCACTGAGCCACACCCGCTTCCCTCTGAGGAGATTTTAAAAGTCCAGATGCCCATAACCCAGTGAAATCAGAATCTCTTGGGCTGGGACCCAGATTCAGTATTTTTTAAAAACTCCCCAGTTGACTCCAGTGTGTAGCCAAGTTTGCAAATCACCACATTAGATGGCGAAGTATTATAGGGTAGTGGCTGGATCTTTTCACTGTCAACCCAAAGCACAAACCTGTCTTACACGACTAGCAAGTGTGCAATAATTCTGTTAAATTAATAAATTAATACAACTAATAAAATGTGAGAACATTTTAAACCCCTATCAAGTGACATTGAAAGTCAGCAATTAATTTATTCCAAAATGCACGAATAAAAAGTATATAAATAGCATACTGATTAAAAATCATTTAAGTCCATTGACTTTACAGCAATGATTGTGGGTTCATTCATATATCATATTCTGAAGACTTTTCCAATAGTATTCTGTACCATTTTTATGGAACTTTTGTAAGGCAAGAATTGTGGATTTGTTTGAATGCTTCTACAATGTTACTTATAGCTTAGGAGATTTATACATGTAAGGCCCAATTGCAATGTTTCTCAAAGTGTGGTTCTCAGGTCAACTGCATCAGAATAAAAATATACCTTTCCAGACCCCATCCCAGATCTGCATTTAGACTTTCTGGGGAGAAGACTCAGGAGCCTAACTGCATTTCCAACAAACTTTTCAGGTGATTCCATTACTTACTAAAGTTGAGAATCACTTTCCTAGGGTGTCACTCTTTCCTCCAAGGCCCTGTCACTATTTCCTCCAACTGCCAACAGGTGTGAGATTGTACCTGGTAACAGGTGGAAAAGAAGGACTATCTTAGCATCCAATTAATTATGGTTTGTAAATAAAAAGATAACTAAGTTAACAGTACAAATAAATAATATGTTGCCTTTATTTTACAAATTTAAATCAAGATATAGTAAAGGACAAGATTTAAAGAAACAAATAGTTAGCAATAAAAGTCAATTACTAAGAATATCAGTACTTTCCCAGGCTATTTTTGAACTTACCTTGGCTTTTTCTTTTTTTGTTCAAAAAGACCTTACCAGGTTAAGCTCATCTGAGGAACTAGATTCTGGGTTCAGTAGGTATCGTGGAAATATGCCTTTGTTTCTTTCTGCCAAGCACCTTTGAACACATTTCCTAGGCTTAGGGGTTTCCCTACCCTGTGAGTCCTCATCTACTCAAGGGAGAAGCCTAAAATTCACTTGCTGCCTCCCTTGCATCCTCAGCGCAGGCTTGAAACCTACTCCCCAAGAGTCCGAAGAACTCATGCCAGAATCTAGATCAGAACAGTTGCTGTGTGCCCTCCATTTATACCAGTGACATTCTGTTTCGAAGCAGAGATTCTAGTGGAAGCTTTCAGGACCCAGGGTGAGAGCTTCTAGTTGGGGCAAAGTTGCAGTGGCTCCACTGGGAAGTACTGTGGTGTGATTTGAGCATCTTTCCCATTGCAGTTTCCAAGTCTGCTCCTCTGGCCCTCCTGGAGAGTCTGAGAGTTACCCTAATCTGCTAAAATTAATACCTAATCTGCTTAAATTGACTAGTACGTTATTTCTGTTAGACAAGAACCTGACTAATTTAATAGAACTCTACCTTAGAAGCCCCACTGCTGCTGGATTTTAATTACACACTTACCCCCAACTCAGTAATTAGCTTTAGGATCCTGGCAAATCTCTATCTGCCACCTTTGCAGATAAAAAAGTCCCCCTTTGCGTGGCTTAACCTGGCAAATTCTGTCCCTCAGGAAATAAAAAGTAAAAAGTTTCACTGATGCAATCTGTACCCCTTGTGATGTTCTACTGTTCTACACTAATTATAAAATATTCATCCATGACAACAGTATGTTGATTTCTAAGATACTCTCTCCAGTAACACTGAACCCAGAACACTAATTCTAAGTTACTATTTCTTTGCCATGTCCATCAGGTTTATATGTTTAGCTATTTCTTAATGGCCTTCTCTGCCCTAATACCTTTATCAAACATATATGAATGCACTGCAAGAGCTGTAAAACCCATTGTCTGATAGCTTTACCTAAGCATCAATAATGGATAGAAAGCTTTAAGAGGAAAAATGTTGAACTGTATATTTTGTAGTTGACACTTGATCAAGAATATATTCAACCACTAATTTTGACAAATTTTTTTCTTATACTTTTCTATTTAAAGAAACCCCTTAGACACCACTAGACAATGTGGAAGGCCTAAGAAGAGATTGTTTCTGTGCTGCTGGAGGTAAATTCCATGCAGGAACTTGGTAATTTACTGAAATGATATTAAGCTGGATCCCTCTACCCCCCCAGTCCCCAAATGTACCACTGCAGAGACCCAGCCTCAAGATACCAGGTTTAGGGCCTCCCAGATAACTCCTAAATGAAATCCAGGTTCCCTTGATGCTCTGGAAGTTTCACTTTTATCTGCCTCAGGTTTAGTTTCTTCTGGCATATGGAGTCTACAGAAAATGGCACAAATATAAACTGACCCTTGGTGAAATGTATCGATGGCAATGCACACAATAGCTCCCAAGGCACAAAGGAAGTATGCACACACACCAGTAAATCTGGGAATACAACCCTGAACATATAGCTCCAGACTGAGAAACACCTACAATCGTATGACTGTGCACTTTTAAGGCTACATGCAGTCATTGCTAAAAGAAAGATCCTGCTGTTGTATTTATTCCTGAAGGGTGCAGAAAATTATATTTTTAGGCTACAAATTTTCCTAGAATATATGGTCTCAAAAATAGAAATAAAACAAATAGAACCCTATCCATGAAAACCAATCAGAATTAAAACTATTTCTTCTTACAGCAGCATAGTCATCCATCATATGTATATACAACATCCTGTTTATTCATTCATCGGTTGATGGATATTTGGGATGTTTCCATCTTTTGGCAATTGTGAATAATGCTGCTATGGACATTGATGTGCAAATATCTGTTCGTGTCACTGCTTTCAGTTCTTCTGGATATATTCCTAGTAGAGGGATTGCCAAATCATATGGCAGCTCTATATGTAGCTTCCTGAGGAAAGGCCAAACTCTTCCACAGAGGCTGCACCATTTTACATAGGAGTTTTCCTATTTTTCCACATCCTCTCCAGCACTTACTGTTTTCTGTTTTTTTTAAATAATGGTCATTCCGTGAGATGTGAGATGATATCTCATTGTCGTTTTGGTTTGCATTTCCCTAATAGCTAGTGATATTGAACATTGTTTCACATGCTTTTTCAACATTTCTTTTTCCTTTTTGAAGAAATGTTTATGTAAGTCTTTTGCCCATTTTTAATTGGATTGCTTGCTCTTTTATTGTTGAATTGTACGACCTTTTTATATAGAATGGATATCCCTTATCGGATATGTGGTTTCCAAATATTTTCTCTCATTGAGTGGGCTGCTGTTTCACCTTGTGTCCTTTGAAACACAAAAGTATTTAAGTTTGAGGAGGTCCCATTTATCCGGGTTTTCTTTCATTGCTCATGCATTTGGTGTAAGGCTTAAGAAACCACCACCTACCACTAGGTCTTGAAGATGTTTCCCTACATTTTCTTCTAGGACTTTTGTGGTTCTTGCTTTTATATTTAGGTCCTTGATCCATTTTGAGCCTATTTTTATATAAGGTGTGAGATAGGGGTCCTCTTTCTTTCTTTTGGATATGGCTATCCAGTTCTCCCAGCACCATTTGTTGAAATGACTGTTCTGGCACACCTGGGTAGGCTTGACAGCCTTGTCAAAAATCACTTGACCATAGACATGAGGGTCTGTTTCTGAACCATCAGTCTGGTTCCATTGGTCAATCTGTCTGTCGTTATGCCAGTACCGTGCTGTTTTTAGCACTATAGCTAGGTAAATATGCTTTAAAATCTAGAAGTGAGAGTCCTCCAACCTTGTTCTTCCATTTTAATATGTTTCTGGCTATTCGGGGCCCCTTACCCTTCCAAATAAATTTGATAATTGGGTTTTCCATTTCTTTAAAAAAAATACTTAAAGACTTTTAATACAATTGTTTATCTTCAACAATGCTTAAGGCAACAGGAATATACAAGACATGAAAGGGAGAATAGTGGGAGCAGGGTAACATATAATTTCATTGGTGTGAATTCCCAGAGGGGTCAGATTTGAAACTGACCAGTAAGAGATCAAATCCCTGTGAAGTCACCCTGAAGTCTAAATTAGTTCTTATTCCAAGATCCATATCCAAAAGGCAAAGTAAACACTCTAGACAACACAGTTTTGTAGAAGTCATGCAACTATCCTCATGTTACTGAGTCTCTTTGCAAATAAATTTTTTAACTATTCCAATGAACTAAAATCTGTACAACTTCATGAGCATTTAACCTGACAGTTGGTGCTGAAATCCACCTCAATCCTAGGTTTCCATCCAGTGAGCCTTTTGTCTATAATGATGTTAGCTGAATGTTGCAGCCCTTTAAGGGTTACTGTGGTAGAGATCTTTAATTACTTTGGTTACCTCCAGAGCTACATCTCCCTCGGGAAGGGTGTGTTCCATGCGTGGAAGAGTGTTGAGGGGGAAACATTCCCCTGAGCTTAAACTGGACAAAACTTGTTTTTCATGCTTAATGTAAACATCTAGCTGCATTCTCATTAGCAATTCCACAAAGCAGAATAATGCCTCCTATTCTCATTTCCACCTATTCCCTCCGCTGAACTTCCAGTCTGACTGTTTTCATTGTTCCAGCTCCTCCTCCCACCCTGGGGTGCTCTTGCATTCTTCCCTATGCCTGCAGCAGCCTCCTGTTTGATCTGCCAAGTTGCCTCCATCTTCCCCTCAAATCCTTCCTTGTAACCAGTTCTTCCCTGAGGACAGACAGTAACAATTCACAGTTAAGGCTCCCTGCACCCAATGAGACAGAAGGGGGAGACTGGCTTGTTAGGATCAGCAAAAAATAGTTGAAGAATGAACAATTAATAATTATTTCTTTTGGTTTTGCATTCCTTAGTCTCTTCCTGGAATTTTGTGACTTAATTTGCATTTTTTCTGTGAGAAATTCATGTCCATAGTTCGTAAAACACAGTATTGCCAATAAGTTTTCATGAGAAAAGTTTAAAAGGTATGGAGTTAATACTTTAATTTTTCTTTTTTCTTTCTTTTTTTTTTTTTTTTAAGATGACTCATCTCTGAACCATTTGTCGACTCTCCGACCTGGTTATCCTCTTTTGAGAAATCACACCTGTTTAAACAAGTCCATCTAAATCACTTTTTATATAGTAGCTGATTACAGTTACAGATTCCGAGGCTCTGACAATGCCTTCCCATTTATAAAGGCTCAAGAGAACTTTCTCAGACTCCTTCTCCCCGCCTGCAATCTCCCAGTACGGTTTAAGTCCACCCTCAATAAATGTCACATGGAACAAATGGAAGAGACTGGTCAAAAGAATTATTTATATTTGAAACACTGCAAATAATAAACATCTACACATAAATAGGTACTTCAATTTTAGAAACAACTTCTCTTTATTTTGCAAAAAAGGAGAATTGATATCAGCAATGATTTCTAAGAAATAAAATTTACCAATTAAAAAAGTAAATTTTCAACAATTCTTGGTTTTGCATTCATTTAGAGCACTTATATTCTAAAGGAATTCCTGCTAGAACAGCTGAGAATGAGGAGGCTGTAACAGAAAGAGGGCAGAAGAATAAAATGGGGACAATTTAAGTCCTATGTTGGGCACTAGAAGTCATGAAGATGAAGAATAATATCAAAAGAGTCTCATGGAAAGGTGAGCCAGCAGGCCCTGCCCTGCCCTGCCCTACACTGTTCCCACACTAAAGACACACTAATATTTCCAGAGATGTGCATCCAAAATTGAATGTCAAAGAAAGTTTGGCAAAGTCAGCTGCATTTCATTTAGCACTACACAGAGGATTATGCATCATAAAAAAAACTCCCAGTTGAGCTGTTTTTGGGGTCAAGTAAGAATTGGAGAGGATCAGGTAGGGTGGTTTTCTCTGGGGGGCTAAGGAAGTAAAGGTTAGGGAGGCAAAGGTGAAGGGGCAGGAGCATGGTCAGAGTTGCATTAAAGATCATCTCTAAGCATTAAAGATGATCTTTTCTAGTTGTAAAATTCCTCAGCAGTAGTTTTCCATTCCCCATGGCACTAACATTTGTCTAATGCAATCACTGTGCTCTCATTCAGATGAAGGTGAGCAAAAACACCCGTACTTGTTCCTCTGAGCCTCCTTTGGCAGATGTAGAATGGTCTCCCACCCACTCTTCTCATGTACAAAAAGAATAAGTGAGAACTTCCTTGGGCTCAACAGGGACTTATATTTGTTCTGAAGACAGTGAAGGAATTAAAAGTTAAGCTCAATAAAATGAAATCCGGTACTGAAAAGTATGTATTTTTAAGCTGCTTAGATAAATGTCAAAGCATATATTGCAAGTGACGATTGGGACAAGGTCACAGCAATATGAAGACTAATTGCCAACAGTAATGAGGGTTTGCTATGTGCTAGGCACCATTTGAAGGCCTTTACCTGTAACATCTCACTAAAACCTCACAATAACGCCACTGAGGTAGGCTTTATGATTGAACCCATTTTATTTAATTTTTAATTTTTTAATCAATTTTTTCTTTATTTTTAAAGAAGCTTTAGATTACATAAATGTTACTTTGAAAATATAGGATTCCCATATACCCCATCACTACTCCCTCCCACAATTTCCCCTATTAACATCTTTCATTAGTGTGGTACATTTCTTACAATTGGTGAACACATACTGAAGCATTGCTACTAACCATGGTCTATAGTTTACATTATGGTTTACAATTTAAACTGCACAATTTTATAAGTTTTGACAAAATGTATGATGGCCCGTATCTATCATTACAATATCATGCAGAACAATTTCAATGTCCCAAAAATGCCCCATGTTATATTTATTTTTCCCTCTCTCACACCTCAGAATCTCTGGTGACCATTGTCTTTATATCAATGTTACAAGTTCTTCCATTACTAGAATAATAAATCTACTTTAGTCTATAGTTGCATTCCCCCCTTAGGTTTGTTCACTCTTCAATCTTGAGGATTTGAGGATGGTGATGCCCGCCCTGATTCTGACTGAGATGAGACTTAGATCCCATGGGGCAGATGGATGGAACTGTCTTGCTTGCAGTTGTGGATAACTCTCTGATTTTGGGGGATGAGCACTGTCTATCATCATCCTTTTGTTAGTTGTCCTGGGTAAGTCCGATGAACTGGAGAGCAGGTGTTGGCTGCAACTCTGCTGAGATTCAGGGCTCAATCAGCATATGAACAGCCAGAAGATTTAAGTCTCTGGGACATATATTTAATGGGTATAGTGCCAATTATAGGCTCAAATAAAAGGGACAGAAGAACCATGTGTAGGAAAATTATAAATGAGTCTAACTCTGATATATTGGGGAGATATGTTATCATATATTCCAAGATAAGGCCCACTGACTATTATCCCCATTTTATAGATAATCATGATGTTAAATTTTCATAGCATTCTCACATAGGATGCTGTTAAAGCTTAGCACTGAACAAGCCATAAGAATGTTTTTTCTTTCTTTTAGTTGTTGTTTCGTTTTATTAATTAGTAAGCAGTTAAGGCTTATTAAGGTTTACTGTGTTTCAGATACTGGTCTAAGAATTTTATAAATATTAATTCATTTCATCCTCATGACAACCTTATGAGCAGATAGATTTATTATCCCCATTTTGCTTCAGAGAGATCAAGTAACCTACTTAAGATCACACAGCTAATAAGTGGTAGAGCTGGGCTCTAAACTGAGGCAGTCTGTCTTAAACGTTCAGAAGGAAGATCATCTTTTATGAGCAGCTGATACTCAAGCATCTCAAACATATTTAGTCAACTCAATCAGTTTACAGGTGGGATCGAAGTGGATGGGGGAGAGATAAAGGCATTTATTGTCTTTCTTCTTTTCAGACTTTGCTAATGACTCTATTATACCTTATGATTATTGGTACAAGTTCTCATATTTTCTCTAAGCATGTTATACAAGAAGTAAACCTACTAATGATGATAGACTGATCATTGGGGATAAGAAGATATGAGTAAGTGAATAGTCAGTCAATTTCAGTACTAACAGCTAGAGCTAGATTAACAGCTCAGATGTTATTTTATTCACAATTTCAAATTTGGCAACAAAATAAACTACAATTCTATCCAACTCTCTGGAAAATCCTTTAAGTTTCAAATAAATTGAACCTGAAAACATAAACTTCATAAAGAGGAATTTCCCCTGCTCCAACATTGTCACCATCCCAAACTCCACTCAAAGAGAGGAAATGAACACTGCTGATAGAGTTTTACGAATCTGGAAGGGCTTTGGTTGAGAGATCTGGTCTCAACAGTAGAAGAACCTAGAAATGCCCCCAAAGTAAGGAGGGAATAGTGACTGGTGCATGGAGAAGGAAAAGGAAAAGGACAAACTAAGAGGAGGAAGTTGTTTCATCCAAAATAGAATAAGGTATCTGGAGTTGTGAAGATGGCAGGGACCATACTCCACTTGTACCCATGTCCCTCCAGTAATAAGAGACCTCAAAGAGGCAGGTATGTCTAGAGAGGCTGGACACTGAGTGCTATATAGAGAGCAGGAACCTCCAGAATTCTCCTGTTAACTCTTAGCACTGAATAAATGGAGTCACAGGTCTTTCAGTGAGGCTTTTGGCATGGGCACGGATTAGAGGTAATGGAAGTGATAACTGACTAGAGGTTAATCCCCACTCCCCAAAATTTTCAACAGTATAGTCCTTGGGGTACCTGAGAAAATTCCAGGGTAAAGGATAAACCATCCTTCCTACCAATGACTGAGACTGGAGTAATTTTCTGCTAACAATGACAAATGGAGCCTGAGTCATATTTTATTTTCTTAAAAAAAAAAAAGAAATGATACATTTTTGTCCCTTAACTATCATAGAGTAAACGTGGAGCAATAGTATATATTCCCTCTCGCATCTTTTGATTAGCTGGCATTTACTGCATAAATTTTATCTCAAGTTCCACCTGATTTAACAATAATAACATTAAAATAATAATAATAAGCCAATTTCTAAGCCCTTCATCATGGAGTCAAATTGTGAAAAAATTATAGATCCAAGACAAAATAACTGACTTAACCACTAGCTTGGCAGAATCTGATAGCTCTCACCAAAAGCCATGCTTTCCTCTTCTTCCTGCATGCATAGCTAGACCACCTCTTTCCCAGTATTCCTTGCAGTTCATATGGCCTCATGCCTAAGTTCTAGGAAATAGAATGTCAGTAAAAGTGAAATGCAATTAGAAACCTCCCAAGCACATTTCTTTGACCTCTTCCCTTCTGGCCAATTGGGATGGCAATGACCTCAACGTGACCTTAGAATCCACATGTAGAAGACGGCAGAGGCATCATCAATCTTTGTCACTGAATGACACAACAAGAACACCCACAATGGACTGTTATTTGAATGAGAAAGAAATAAACTTCTTTTGTGTTAAGCTACGGAAATCCTGGGATCTATTTATTACAACAGCTCACATTATTACAACTAATAAAATCAGAGTGGCTAAAACAACCACCACAAAAGCAAACCAACCACCCCCTTGACCTACCATCACCACACAAACATGTCCTTTGTAAAGGACATCTTTCAAATTGTAGAACAAATGTAAGAAAAGAGCAACCTGAATTTAAAATCCAGTGTAAGTCACAAAATGAGTTTTGTTTGCCCTGTGGAACATGAGAGTTAGTTGCCAACATTTATAAATGAGTCACACAAAAACCTAGATTTTAATTTTCTGAAAAGTAGGAAGATCTGGCTACCTTCTGCTCCATTCCCCCTTTTACATAAAGCATGCATCCTCCAGATGCACAAGACTTGACTCTTCTTTTATATTACTTATCTGACCTTTGAATGCAGTTGAATTTGCTCTACTGGATTATCATGTATTACTGGAGATTTAAGAAATATGCAATACCAGCCATACTATAATTACAATGAGGAAAGATTATATTTACTATTTACATGTTATGCCCTTGGCTTCTATTAGTGGAAATTATAGAAACAGCCACATAAAACCCATTACCATAATTGCTTGCTGATGTTGCTGATGGTTTTTACCCCCACTACTTCTATTAATAGTCTTTATATGAAATCCAAAGTAAAGTCTCATTTCAGAATTAACTCATTAGAAAACAGTTGGTAACATACCCTCCCCTCCAAAACAGAAAGGACTTTTTATCTGATCATTTTCTCCCTTTTTTTTTTTCTTTGACTGTTAGGAAGATCAAAGCCATATTTCTGTCTCAACTATGGTGTATGGGAAGTTATAACTTACACATGTGTATTCTATTTTTTCCCCTGATGTTCTTTTATTTCAATACATATTTTCAATTATGTTTATTTATGTACCTTTAACATTTTTTACTATTTCATACATGCATTTCTTATAAGCCACCCCAAATCCTTTGTGAAATTAGAGTATAAATAAATAAATATGGTTAAATTAAACATTATGGTTAATGTTTAATAACAGTATAAAATTATACCAAGAGAACAGCTAAAGTTTAATATTGATAAGCTACCAGCCTATACCCATGAGATAAAATAAATTTTATTTCATTTTTTTCCTTCCCTTTTGAAAGTAGAATGAAATCATACATAAATAATTCTTGGTATATTTCCTGGATGATTTACTATAAACTAGAGGGACATGCTTAATTTGTTGCGGTAGTTGTGGTTTTGCTTGTTTTTAAAATTTTACATGCAGCCATGGAATATACAGATAGACACATCCTATCATTGATTTGTCCATTTATTCAACAAGACATCTATCAAGGACCTAATTGTGTCAAGAAATGTGCAATGTGTGGGTAAAACCAAATCCTACAACTTGGGGAAACCAGAATAATTGAGGAGAAAAAAGACTAAAAGAGAGATCCATGGAATATGCTATGAAAGTGTACTAGAAGGAGGGAGAGATTCTGCCTGAGGAGTCATGAGAAGCTTGACACCTCGGAGATGTGCACTAGGTGTTGAAAAGTGAGTCAGCCCAACAGGGGGTAAAGCAGGGGTACCAGCCCATCTACAAAGGGATGGAGGCATGAACCTCGAATACCAAGTCCTCAAATTGGCTCCATCCTTGTATGTCAATTGGCAGTCGGGATTTTTGGAAGAATGCCAGGAGATGAAGCTGTCAAAGTAAAAGTGATGGTGACCTGGTCAAGGTCCTTACTTGCCATGGTCAGGGGTAATTTGTTATCTTGTAGTCAATAAGTAGCCACTGAAGGATTACAGTAAGACACTTACATGGCTGCATCTATAGTCTTCAGAACTAACTCAGGGAAAACTGCTCAGGGCCGTCCATGGAATCAGTTTGATTACTTCCCTTATTAATTCATTGATTTAGTTTGGTCCTGCTGCAATTTAGAAAGGATTTAGAGTAGTTTGAAAAGGTAAATATTTTAAGTTAGAAGTCACTAGAATAAGAATTTGAAAGATGAGGTAAAGGGAAATTAAAGGCAGAAAGTAAGATGGACCAAGTGGAAAGGCTGGTTCACACAATTCATGTCATGACATCCCACATACTCACTTGTTAAAAGTGAGGCACAAACTTGGCTCTTATCTTTCTGTTGTCAAAATAATCATTTATAAAAGCACAGCAGTTGGTATTTCCTCAAAAAGTAAACATAGGATCACCATATGACTCAGTAATTCCACTCTTAGGTATAGACCCAAAAGAATTGAAAACAGGGATTCAAATACATACTTGGACAATGAACATAGAATTATTTACAATAGCCAAAAGGTGGAAACAACCCAAGTACTCATCAACAGAAGAATGGATCAACAAAATGTGGTATGTACATACAATGAAATATTATTCAGCCATTAAAAGGCATGAAGTATGGATATATGTTATAACATGATGAATCCTGAAAATATTATTTGAAGTGAAATAAGCCAGACTTAAGAGAACAAATATTGTCTAATTCTGCTTATATAAAATATCTAGAAAAGGCAAATGTATAGAGACCGAAAGATTACAAGTTACCAGAGGTAGGAGGGAAAGGGAGTCTGCAGGAATAATGCTTAATGGGTACAAATTTTCTATTTGCAGTGATGAAAAATTTTGGAAATAAGTTCACGGTGCTGGTTGCACAACATTGTGAATGTAATTAATGACACTTGTCACATAAAAGTGATTAAAATGGCAAATTTCAAGTTATATATAATTTACCACAATAAAAATAAATTAAAATAAAAATCTACAGCATTCATGGAGTAAAAGCAAGCCCAGTGCTCAGTAGTAGCAGTGATATTCCTGGTGCAGAGAAAGTATTGTCTCCCATGGATCCTCAGAAAGACATACTATCTGATATAATAATAAAAGTCCTCAATAATAATTGGACAGTAAACACAGTGATAAGCTTCATAAGAAGTTTTGTTTTCTTTCATAAATTACCCCCATACTGAGCCATTAGTATTATGCCAAACCACCACCAAATCAATAAAAGCAATTCTAGGATACCTCGATATAATCTGGGATTGTGTCTGTCTGTTGATCTCACTTAATTTGGGAAGGATTCTAGGGTATCTATCTGAAAAAATGGACTACATTTTAGGTACTTTTCCATTATATGCTTCCTTTCATCAAGCTTTTTTTAAAGCTATGTATTGAGCTCAAGATTATATTCCTGGTTAGACTATGGAGTGCAGTTAATCACAGAGTTCTCTCATGGAAGAGGTCAGCTTGGTTGTGCATAGAACAGACAATCTCTTGAAAATTTGGGTGCCCAACAATCATACTGCATGATGTGAAAGGCAACCCGCCTTCACCATCCATTCATTCATTCATTGACTATTGATTGATTCCTTCAGTGAATACTTATTAAGAACCTACTCTGTGGTAGATTCTGTGAACTAGATCCAAACCCTACTATCAAGAAACTTATAATCAAGCAAGGGATAAAGACAAAGAAATTGACAATTACATTATAAGGAGATAGTTGTGTGCAAGGCTTAAAAAGACATTCACCTGGGAGCAGATGTGGCTTAAGCATTTGGGTGCCCACCTCCCACATGGGAGGTCCCGGGTTCTGTTCTTGGTGCCTCCTAAAGAAGACAAGCAGATGCCACAATAAGCAGATGTCGCAACCAGCAAGATGCCACAACAAGCAGACGCCACAACCAGGAAGATGCCGCAACCAGCAGACACGGCAACCAGCAGATGATGCAACCAGCAGGGAGCAGAAGTGGCTTGGTCACTCGCCTCCCACATGGGAGGTTCCAGGTTCGGTTCCCGGTGCCTCCTAAAAGAAGCCAAGCAGGCAACCAGCAGACAGACAAGGGAGTCATCTGGCGGTGTGGAGGAGAGGGTTAAAAATTTAAAAAAAATAAAGGAATGTTCCATAACTATTAAAGAAATTGAATTAAAAAAAAAAAAAAAAAGACATTCACCAGAAGAAGAAATTAACTGAGGAAGTACTGATAGGAAAGGACAAGGTTTTCTTCAGAAAGTAATTTTAGGTCTTCCTTTGTCAATTAACTTCTCAATATCCCCTATAAAATAAACTGGCAGCTAAAATGAGGTGATTTATTCTGTAAGATTATTAACTACAACCCAATAAAAATTGTGGAATAGCTGCTAAAAAAAGATAACTTTATTTTTGCAATAACTGCTAATAAGTTTACTGAACAATTATACTAACTGCTTCAAATATCTTATCTCACTCCACTGTTTTATGTACTCTCCCCAAATCCCTGAGGCTAAGTAATGTTATTTTCTTTCCACAGGTAAGAAGAAGAGAGGCGAAGTCACCTTCCCCTGGTAATGCAGCTAGCCAGACAGAATTGCGGTTCAAGCCCATGGCCTTGCTCTCTACCACTCTGTCCTTCTTTCTGGCAGGAATTAGGGAGCAGGACCAATAGCTTCTGTTTCTCTTCTCTGTAATGAAGGGGATGCCTCTCATTTATCTTAAAATTAGTTAAGTTATTAAGAATGCCAAGAATGAAAATAAGACTCCTATTGAATTCTCATAGTAATAGTAAAGGGTGAGTTCTATGTGAGCATTGATGGTGGGCTGTTTATATAGATTAATGCAGCTCAGGATTGAAAAGGAAGAAAAGCTGTGAACAATCCTACATTACTCCCAACTGATTTGCCCACAAGGTGGTAGAGATTATAACAGTGATCTACTTGGAATATGTGAGCCTCTAAAACCTGTATATTTCTTTTATACGGTGTTGGCATGAGAAGTCCTAGGTTATCAAGTTAATAGCTGAAATACATTTTTAAAGAAATGCATAGTTAGCTAATAGATATTTACCAAAATATTGTAAGGATTATACCCTGCATCCAACTAAGTGGCTAAACAAAGATCAGACATGTGCAATTGTGCTTTAGGAGCTGAGGTGACAGGAATTGCCCTTTAGCGCTGTGATAGCTTGAAGCCATAGGTACCCCAGAAAAGTATGTACTTAAAGTTAATCCATTCCTGTGGGCGTGGACCTATTGTAAGTAGGATCTTTTGGTGAGTTGGATCTTAAGTTAAGATGTGACCTACCTCATTCAGGGTGGGTCTTAATCCTGGAGCCCTTTATAAGAGAAAGAAATTCAGACTGAGTGAGAAAGCCATGGAAGCAAGAAGTTGAAAGCAATGAAACCTGGAAGAGAAGGAGAAACGAGCAGACGTCACCATGTGCCTTGCCATGTGACAGAGGAGTCCAGGATTGCTGGCAGCCAGTCTTTGGAAAGAAAGCATTGCCTTGATGATGACTAGATTTGGACAGTTTTTGTAGCTTCAAAACTGTAAGCTAATAAATTCCCATTATTAAAATCCAACCATTTCTGGTATATTGCTTTTGGCAGCCACAGACTAATCAAATGCTTTGTTCAGCTTAAACTTATTCATCATCTATAGAAAATGAGGAAATAAGACTCCGACTTGGCCACACAGAGAAAAATGAGCTCTTGGGTGTCAGCCAGAATTCAGATTTGTGTGTTATAACTGACAAAATCCATACCCCTTAATCCTCTCTCACTACTAGATCCAACAGCTAAGAATAGATGCTCCCATAAGAATGTGTCATGCTTTGGCTTTTTGAGGTGAAACCGATGAGTTTAATTAAACATTAACAAATTTTTGTTTTGAATTTTGCTTGATCAGCCTCCTAGAGATTAGCTGTTTAGCCCTGACTTACTATGCAGGATCTGTTTAATGGATCACAGTCCACAAAGTATCAACTCTAGGTTATAAGCAACCTGCTGGTGTGAAGTGGGAACTCACACCCTCCCCCCTTCCAAGCTTGCAGAAAAGTTTGGCAGCAGCATTCACCAATGGGATTTGAAGGCCTCTGTTACTCTTCTTAAATTTTTAACCTTTTCACATCAAGCATATGAGCCATGGAATAAATATACAAATGGTTAAGATGAGGGCTGAATAATCATCCAGACCAGAAAATCCAAGCAAAGAAAGTGGGATGCAGAGAGGGTTAACTATAATATAAACAAGAAATGCAATAAAAATTCACTAAGATCTATGCCACATGCTACATTTGGTATACCTGGTTCTATTCATAAGTAGTCATAGTAACTGAAGATTTCTATTTAGATAAATACAGTTGGCTCTAAAAGAATGGCCCACAGGGAAGGAATTTTCCAATTCCTCATTGACTCCAGGTAGTCTCTATTAAATCCTACTGCCAAAGTCTCTTAGGATGATTAATTCTGCCTTGGGGTCTATAGAACACAATAAAATTAAAAGCTCATAAAAATTAATTTATTGACACAGCTTGCATATGTGCATTTTGCGTTTTGCACATACGTGCAGCAAAAATTCCGAATTGTAAGTAAAATCACTCTCTGTGCTCAGAAGAGAGCAGGTGCTTAGTGTCTCTAATTCTCACTTTCTTCATCTGATAGAGGAGTAATTATACTTGCTTCACAGGATTGTTGGGAAAAATAAATGCAATAATGTGTGTAGAAGCATTTAGGAAACTGCAAATTGCTATTTCAGTCTAAGGTGTAATTCATTGCTATGTGCTATCACTGTAGAGTCAAATTAGTCATAACAACCTGCTGATACTTCTAGAGCACACAGGCAGAAGTGTGGGCTTTAGAGAGGAAGGACTGGATGAGAATTCTGGTTTGGCTTAACAGTTGAACAGACAAGCACCATGGGCATGATCAGGGTGCCCATGACAAGAACAGAGAGGCTGGCTACCACAACTGAGTTACTAGTCAGGGACAATGATTCTGCTGAGGAAAGAGTGTCTATCTGGAAAGTGGGGGGTGAGGGGTTATTGGACAGTGCAGTACTTCTCACATTTTAGCCATTATCAGAATCACCCGGAGGACTTCTTAAAACACATATTGCTGGGCTGCACTCTCAGAGTTTCTGATGCAGTAGGTATGGGGTGAGGCCTCAAAATTTGTATTTTGGACAAGTCGCAGGTGATGCTAATGCTGTTGGTCCAGGGGCCACACTTTGAAAACCATTTGGATAGGTGTGAACAACTGAGTGTGATTCTGACTAAATTAAAGAAAAGGGAATTTATTGGAGGGTTATTGGACAGCTTGTGGAATTGACCAGAAACCAGACTCAGAAATAGGATCCGAGGCAGTTCGTGTCCAGGCAGCACAAACTCCTTCACCACGATGTCTGTGCATCACTGGCCAACTTTATCAGTTTCAACTGTTTTTCTCTTCTGGCTTCATCTTGGATTTAATATTCAGAGTCCCTGGAGAAAGAGTTCAATTGGCATAGGACACACACCCACTCCCCACCTAGTAGCCAATTGGGTATTTTGACTTATAGGACCTTCAAGACTGCATACAATGGGAGAGATGCAATTCAGAAGGATGTCAGGGTACTGTTGCCAAAAGT
>JAQZBX010062130.1:0-16965 GCA_029593785.1 Cabassous unicinctus
GGTAAATGCGAGGATCTGTATCAGAACACTCAATTTGATTCCATTGCTCAGTAGGTCTATCCTTGTGCCAATACCATACAGTTTTGATCACTGTAGCTTTGTAGTATGTTTTAAAGTCAGGTAATGTGATACCTCCAACTTCATTTTTCTATTTCAATGTCTTGGCAATTCGGGGCCTCTTGCCTCTCCAAATATATTTTGTGGTTATTCCTCAAAAACTGCAGTGTTGATTTTTATTGGGATTGCATTAAATCTGTAGATTAGTTCAGGTAGGATAGACATCTGATGATGTTTAGTCTTCCTCTCCATGAACAGGGAATACTTTTTCATTTATTTAAATCTTCTTTGATATCCTTTAACAGTGTTGTGTAGTTTTCTGTATATAAGTCCTTTAGATCTTTAGTTAAATTTATTCCTAGGTATTTGATTCTTTTAGTTACTATAGTAAATGATATTTTTTTCTTGATTTCCTCCTCAGATTGCTCATTATTGGTGTACAGAAATGCTACTGATTTTTGAGCATTGATCTTGTAGCCTGCAATATTACTGAAGTCTTTTATAAGTTCCAGAAGCTTTGTTGTAGATTTCTCAGGGTTTTCTGTGTATAGGATCATGTCATCTGCAAAAAAATGAAATTTTAATTTCTTCCTTTCCAATCTGGATGCGTTTTATGTCCATTTCTTGCCTCACTGCTCGGGCAAGTACTTCTAAGACAACGTTAAATAGGTGTGGTGATAGAGGGCATCCTTGTCTTGTTCCTGAACTCAGAAGGAAGGCTTTTAGGATTTCACCATTAAAAATGATGTTGGCTTCAGATTTTTAATATATACCCTTAATCATATTCAGAAAGTTTCCTTCTATTCCTATCTTTTGTAGTATTTTTATCCAGAAAGAGTGCTGTATTTTGTCGAATGCTTTTTCTGAGTCTATAGAGATGACCATGTGATTTTTTTTTCTTTCAATCTGTTTATGTGTTGTATTATATAGATTGATTTTCTTATATTGAAACATACTTGCATACCCGGGATGAAACCCACTTGGTCATAGTGTAAAATCATTTTGATATGTTGTTGAATGTGATTAGCAAGTATTTTATTGAGGATTTTAGCATCTAGGTTCTTCAGAGAAATTTGTCTGTAATTTTCCTTTCTTGTGTTATCTTTGTTTGGTTTTGGTATTAGGGTAATGTTAGCATCATAGAATGAGTTAGGCAATATTCCTTCTACTTCTATTTTTTGGAAGAGCTTAAGCAGAATTGGTGTTAGCTCTTTCCAGAATGTTTGGTAGAATTCAGCTGTGAAGCCATCTGGTCCTGGGCTCTTCTTAGTTGGGAGGTTTTTGATGACTGAGTGTGTTTGTTAACTTGTAACTGGACTGTTGAGTTCATCAATTTCTTCTTTCATCAATGTAGGCTGTTTGTGAGTTTCTAGAAACTTGTCCATTTCCTCTAAATTATCATTCTTGTTGGCATATAATTTTTGAAAATATCCTCTTATGATACTCTTTATTTCTGTGGGGTCAGTAGTGATATCCCCTTGCTCATTCTTTATTTTGTGTATTTGCATCTGTTCTCTGTTTTTCTTTGTTAGTCTGGCTAAGGGTTTGTCAATTTTATTGATATTCTCGAAGAACCAGCTTCTGGTTTTGTTTATTGTTCCCAGTACTTTATTATTCTCTATTTCATTTAGTTCTGCTCAAATTTTTGTTATTTCCTTCCTTCTACTTCCTTTTGGTTTAGTTTGTTGCTGTTTTTCCAATTCCGCAAATTGTGCAGTTAGGTCTTCAATTTACCTCTTTCTTCTTTTTTAATATATGAATTTATGGATATGAACTTCCCTCTCAAGACTGCTTTCGCTGCATCCCATAGGTTTTTATATGTTGTGTTGTCATTTTCATTAGTTTCAAGTTAGTTGCTAATTTCTTTTGAGATTTCCTCCTTGACCCACTGTTTGTTTATGTGTGTGTTGTTTAAATTCCATATCCTTGTACCTAACCTGTTTTTCTGACCCTTAGTGATTTCCAATTTCATTCTGTTGTGGTCAGAGAAATTACTTTATATAACTCAATCTTTCTGAATTCATTGAGCCTTGTTCTGTGGCCTATCATGTGGTCTATCTTGGAGTATGTTCCATGTGCACTCGAGAAGAATGTAAATCCTGCTGTATTTGGGTGTAGTGTTCTGTATATGTCTATTAATTCCAGGTCCTCTAATATATTGTTGAAAGCTTTTGTTTCTTTAGCGATTCTCTGTCTAGGTGTTCTGTCTAATGATGATAATGGTGTGTTAAAATCCCCTGTTATAATTTTACATGCATTTATTTCCTCACATAGTTTTTCCAGGGTTTGCTTCATGTATTTTGAGTAACCCCAATTACGTGCATAATTGTTTATGATTGTTCTCTTTTCTTGAGAGATTACTGCTTTTACTAATATATAGTGTCCTTCTTTGTCTTTTATGATAGTTTTGCATTTAAAGTCTATTTTGTCTGATATTAGACTAGCTACTCCTGCCTGTTTGGGCTATTGTTAGCTTGTAACATTGTTTTCCAGCCATTCACTTTAATCATCCTTGATTCCCTGGGTTGAAGGTGGGTTTCTTGTAGACAGCATATAGATGGATCATATTTCCTTATCCATTCTGCCAATCTGTGTCTCTTGATAGGTGAATTTAATCCATTAACATTCAGTTATTAGGCATAATGAATTTCTTACTTCAGCCATTTTTCTTTGGTTAATGTATGTCATATGT
This sequence comes from Cabassous unicinctus, assembly GCA_029593785.1. NCBI lineage: Eukaryota > Metazoa > Chordata > Mammalia > Cingulata > Chlamyphoridae > Cabassous > Cabassous unicinctus. Next base: position 2,750 of record JAQZBX010062130.1, read on the forward strand.
TGTTTTGTTTTTGTTTTTGTTTTCGTATTGTTAGGTGCTTTTAAACTCTCCTCCAACTCTCTCTCCCTTGTTTTTTCCTTTCAACTTTAGAACTTCCTTTAGTGTTTCTTGAAGTGCAGGTTTCTTATTGACATACTCTCTTAGTTTCTTTTTAATCTGTGAATATTTTAAACTCTCCATCATTTTTGAATGCCAGTTTTGCTGTGTAGAGAATTCGTGGCTGTAAGTTTTTTTCTTTTAGTATTTTGACTATGTCATACCACTGTCTTCTTTCCTCCATGGTTTCACCTGAGAAATCAGCACTTAATCTTATAGTGCTTCCCTTGTATGTGATGGTTCTTTTTTCTCTTGCTACCTTGAGTATTTTCTCTTTGTCTTGAGCATTGGTCACCTTGACAAGAATGTGTCTTGAAATTGGCCTGTTGTTATTTATACTGTTTGGGGTCTGCTGTGCTTCCTGGATCTGCACATCCATTTCTCAATAGGGTTGGGAAATTTTCAGCCATTATTTCCTTCAACACTTCTTCTGTTCCCTTTCTCTGCTCTTCTCCTTCTGGGATGCCCATAATGCATATGTTTCAGCATTTTGTGTTGTCGGTTATTTCCCTGAGTCCCTGCTGGATTTTTTCTATCTTTTTGTCTATTGGTTCTACTATCTGTTTGATTTCAGATGTATTGTCTTCCACATCATTAATTCTTTCTTCTGCCTTTTCAAATCTGCTGCTATGTGAATCCAGCGTCTTTTTGATTTCTTGGATTGTGCCATTGGTCATCAACATATGCATTATCTTTTTGGGATTGTTTACAATTTCTTCAGTATTTTCTCCCAGTATCTTCTTTATATTCTTAATCTCTTCCTTCAGTTTTTTAAGTTGGCCCATGATATTCGTTTGGAAGCTTTGATTAGTTGTTCAATGTTCTGTTTCACTTCCTGGTTTTTAGTTTGTTCATTGGATTGGTCCATGTTTTCCTGTTTCTCAGGGTGGTTTGTAATTTTTTCTTGCCCTCTGGTCATCATTTTATCTTGATGGATTTATTCAGGTGATTAACTTCTCTCTCTGCTCTAGAGTTTTATTTAGCTGCTGGTTCTGTGTGTGTGTAAAGTTTTCTCTTTGATACTTTTTCTTCTTATTTTGTTTCCTTGCTTCTTTCTATGTTACCTTGAAGGGAAATGATAAGTGCCAGAGGAATCAAAAGATGTGAGAAAGGAAGAATGATAATAGTAATATTGATAAAAGTTAGAAGAGGGTCCAAATAAGACTTAATGAAGTGAATATTTTACTCATGTAGGCAGTGTAGAGTAATAGGAAATAAAGTGGAGTACCTACAATGGACAGGGAAACCAAATAGAGGAATTTATATATAATGATTTAGAAGGCTAGAATGATGAGGAGGAAGAGAAAGAGTTAAGAAAGGGCTAAAAGGAAAGAGTTAATATTAATAAAAAAAGAAAAAAGAAAAATAGAGGGAATAGAAATTGACACCCTTGAGTTGTGGGCGTATGGAAAAAAATGTGATATTTAATAGCCACAGCAGAAAGCAGAAGGCAGAAAGATGAGGGAAGGATAAGAGATAGTTTGGAATACAAAATCAATATATAGAGAGAATGGGAAATTACTGAAGAAGGACAGCAAAGAAGAGAGAAGCTAGGAGCACCTAATTTTAAAAAAATGAAAGAAAGAGGAAAGGGGGGAGGATAGAGGAAAGAAAAGCAAGAGACAACAAATAAACAGATTAAAACCAAACAACCACATGGGCAAGCAGTCAAACAAAGCTAAGGAGGATCAATATTCCCTGGGGTCCTGTGGATCCTCTCAGCCTGCTTGTGTTTATCAAACAATTTCCCCACAGGTTTCTATATGCAGGTCCTGAAGTAGCTTTTAGCTATTAAACTAAATTAAAAAGAATTTATTTTTCACTTAAGTGACCGTTTTATTTATTTATTTATTTATTTTTTGGTGTAATACAGAACCAAAAATATGTCCTTCTCTAGACCACCGCCCTCATGGAGGGGCCCCTAACTGGGCTCGTGAAAACTAATCAAGCACTTCCCAATTTCTGGATTCCCCAGGGACGCAAAAGTCTGATGTTTGTCAGTGTAGAACGCTAAAAACGGCTGACTCCGCCCTTCTGGATCAGAACCCCTGTGTCACCGGGCTGCTGGTAAATGAGGTTTACTCTTCAGATTTGCCTCTCCCCTCAGCCTGCCGCTGCTTCAAGCTGGCTTATCTGCTCCCCAAAGTTATGAGGGGGTCCAGGTAGCCAGATTGACAGCTGAAATATCCCCTCTCTGCTTTCTGTCAGAACTCTCCCTCTCTTGGAGTTTGCCCCTCTCTCCAGCTCTGCAGGGCCCGGGGCTTATCCTTGGGCACCTAGTCAAATTAACTCGCTCAGCAGATTAACCCCTCTCCTTCTCTGGGTGCTGATTCACTGCAGCTATTTTGTTCATCTAAGTTGCAGGGTGCTTCAGGGAGCCAAATCCCCAGAAAATAAAGCTCTCTTGTATGAGCTCCCCCCTCAGAATATGCCCCCCCCTACCGGGCCCTGTCACCCAGTTATCGGACGTGAGTCACGGTTCCAACTGGCTTTTATTTTTTTCCCCCGTAAGGGTGGGTGTCAGCCGACTGTGTTAACTACCACAGGCAGGCTTAAAACTCACGAAACTCTATCGTTCAGTCCCCGCCATCAATCTGCCCAGATAGATGTCCCAAGCTTCTCACTCCACACCCCAACAGCTCTGACCCCCATGCAGGACCCCATCCACTATCTGCTGTGTTCTGGGAGCTGTCCGCAGTTGCCCTCCTAAGCTGATGCCATCTTGCCACTCTATCAACACTACTTTAAAAAAAATATTTTCAGTGGGTGAGCCTGCTTTAAATTATAAAATGCTCTCACCATAATGTGTTTAATAAATATGGAGGATTTCTTGACCAAACAGTATCCAGTTCATTGACTTCAGGCTTATATGTTGCCAGCAGAAATGGCTAAGCATGTTTGCCTCAATAGGCACATGATGTAGTTGAAATCCATCTGACACTTCAAACTAGTGTGGGAAGGATATGGAATAGGGGTGGGTGTTTTTTATTTAATAAATTCTTCTTAGGGTAATATTTTATTATCTGTTCTTCCAGACGCATTAATTTTTCTCATTTGCTTTAAGGCTCACCATGTATTCTCTGTTCTCCTACCTGAGTGTGTGTAGGGTTTTACTCAATTTTAATCTTGCAAATCTCTCAACTTTTATTTCCAATTATTTTCAACTATGCATTATATTTTTCATCAGCCAGAAATTGCATGTAACTACTCCTACAGTGTGTTTCTGCCCTTTTTTCTATTAGGAGAATTTCAGTTCTATGACCTAATATTAATTTCCAGACTTTTTGTGTTCTCTGACTGCAAGTCTAGTTATTCTTTCTTTTCCTTGGTATTTGCAGGAGTTTTACACCCATACCTCTGATAGATTTTGCCCATACCTATATTCCACTTACTTTTATACCTCTCAAATATTTAGCAGTGAAATTCTTCAGGATAAATAACTTATTCACTTTATAAATATAAGAACTCAGCATTTGGGATATAGTAGGTGATTGGAATATTTGATGAATGTGTGAACGATCAATTTAGTATTGCTAGTTTCAGAGTACCAAAATCTGTACATGTTTTGTTTTGTTCTGTTTTGTTTTGTTTTGTTTTGTGTGAGTGTGTGTGTGTGTGTAGAGCATTATATATAACACTTCATATAGTAGATTGGTAATTAATGAAGATAAAGAATATAGGATTTGGAGAGTTTGGTAAGTTGCCAAAGTATTGAAGGATGTATGAGGAAGTGGATTCAATTATAACTTATCAAAAAATAATCTTAAAAATAACTGTTGAATATTATGAATATATTACTTTACAGTACTCTCCATAGTTTTCTTTGGTTGTATTTTTGCCCAAATATCACCCTAACATTAACATATTATAACATTAACATACATTTGTTCTGTTTAAGAAAAAAATTTCTTATATATACAGTATTAACCATACTCATTTTCATATGAGGTTTCTTTGTGCTATACTGTCCCATATTTCAGTTTTAGCTTTCTTTCTACTGTTATACAGGACCTTAGACTTCCTTTTCAACCACTATCATAACCAAACATTAGCACTGTTAGTTACAAACACTATGATGTGCTTTCACCATCTCTAATCACTTCTAAAATATAATAGGCACATATTTTACCAATTCTGCCCAGATTAAACCCCAGCTTTACATTCTTTAACCTCATTCTATTTTTTAGTGACCTATATTCTAGCTATCAACTCCATGAGCTTATTCATTATAGTTAATAATAACAAAATAATATAATATACACTCTTTTGTGTCTGCCTTGCTTCACTCAATATAATGTCCTCCAGTTTCATCCATATTGTCATATGCTTCATGACTTTGCTTCTTCTTACAGCTGAATAATATTACATTGTATGAATATACCACAATTTGTTCATCTATTCTTCAACAGATGGATGCCTGGGGTGTCTCCATCTTTTGGCAATTGTGACTAATGCCTCTATGAATATCGGGTGCAGATTTCTGTTCATGTCACTGCTCTCAGTTCTTCTGGGTATATATCTAGTAGTGGTATCACCAGGTCACATGGCAGATCTATATTTTTATCTTCATTAGGAGCCACCAAACAGTCCTCCAGAGTGACTGTACCATTCTACATTCCCCCCAACAGTGAATAAGCATTCCTATCTCTCCACATCCTCTCCAAAACTTGTAATTTTCTGTCTTTTTAATAGTGGCAATTCTAATAGGTGTGAAATGGTATCTCATTGTAGCTTTGATTTGCATTTCCCTAAAAGCTAGTGATGTTGAACATTTTTGCAAGTGTTTTTTCACCAATATTTCTTCTTTGGACCAGAGTCTAAGTTTTTGTCCATTTTTAAATTGACTTGTTTGTCTTTTCATTGTTGAGTTGTAGGAACTCTTTATATATCATGGATATTAAATACTTATTGGATATGTGGTTTCCAAATATTTTCTTCCATTGATGTGGCTGCTTTTTTACCCTCTTCACAAAGTATTTGTGGGGCAAAAGTATTTAATTTTGAGGAGGTCCCATTTATTCATTTTTTTCTTTCATTGTTGATACTTTGTATATAAGGTTTGAGAGACCTCCATCTATCACAAATTCTTCAAGATGTATTCCTAAATTATCAACTAGGAATATTATGTTCCTGGTTTTTATATTTAGATCTCTGATCTATTTAAATTAATTTTTGTATAGAAACTGAGATATGGGTTCTCTTTCAGTTTTTTTGGTTATGGATATCCAATTCTACCAAGATCTGTTCTACAAGGACAGTTTTGTACCAGTAAAGTGGACTTAGGCTTGTCAAAATCTGGTTGACCATAGAAACTGGGGTCAATTTCTGAACTCTCAATTCTGTTCCACCAAAGTTTCTATCATTATGCAAATACAATGCTGTTTTGACCAATGTAGCTTTGTAATACTTTTCAAGGTCAATGAGTGTGAATCCTCCTACTCCAGTCTTTTTAGGGATGTTTTTGGTTCTTTAGGTCTCATTTTCCTTCCAGATAAGATATTTTTGTAACATAGACCTTTGGAATTTTGATTGGGATTGAGTTGAATCTATATATCAGTTTGGATTTGATTGACATATTCACAATATTTAGTCTTCTAATCCATGAAAACAGAATTTGTTTCCATTTGTTTATGTATTCTTTGATTTATTTTATCAGTGTTTGATAGTATTCTGAGTACAGGTCCTTTACATCTCTGGTTAAACTTATTCCTAGATATTTGACTTTTTTATTGCTATTGTAAAATGAATTTCTTTTTCTTGATTTCCTGCTTAGATTGTTCATTTCTAGTGTATAGAAGCACTACTGATTTTTTTTTCATGTTATCATGTATATTCATTTTGTTAACTCATTTATTTGCTTTAGTAGATTCATCATATATATTTCAAAATTTTCTAAATATAGGACCATGTCATCTATGAATAGTGGGAGCTTTACTTCCTCTTTGCCTGTTTGGGTACCTTTGGTTTCTTCTTCTTGTCTAAGTGCTCTACATAGAACTTCTAGCACAATGTTGAGTAACAGTGGTGACAGTGGGTGTCCTTGACTTGCTCCTGATCTTAGAGTGAAAGATTTCAACATTTCCCTATTGACTATGATGTGAAAGAAAGTAGACAATAAGTACTACAAACTGTTTGACTCCATCTATACAAAATATAAATACAACTAAATTAGAGAGAAGGAAAAGGTTTAGCAGTTATATATGGCAAGGGTAAGATAGGGAGTTTGAGAGGTGAGTACTAAGAGGTAGATTTGTGTTGTTTGTTATTATTATTATTATTGTTATTGAGTAATGTGAATACTCTCCTATTGATTGAAGTGATGAATGCACAACTCTGTGATTATAGCAAATGCCACTGATTGTACTATTTATGGACATATTTCAATAAAATCGATTAAAAAACAAGTGTTGAGACCTCACATTTTGGCTGCCATTGAGCAATGTTTGTGAATTGGCATTGCCTAAGTATAGGATCAGAAAAAATATTCTGAGGGAATTTTTATCTTCCTTTGAGGCAGATGGGAAAAATAGTTGCTCCATCTATCTAATCATTTTCTTCTCATGTTAACTAAAGTCTTTCTCATTTTTATAACTCATTTTCAGTAATTATAGATTATGAAAATTTCCCCATATTGAGCCTTTTACTTCTGTTGAAACGTAATTGTCTTTCTGACTTCTTTCCATGTCTTTTTCTTAAAGGCATCAGTTAATACAGTCCTCTCAGAAAGGAGTTCCCTCTCCACTCCATTGCACACTCACCCACTCCACCTACATTTCTCTAAGTTCAGAACTCCACATCTTACCTTTTAAGTAAGGTTGTTACACAGTATTTAATTTGTTCATGTATTACTTTTAAATGTCCAAATAAATGTTAGCTATCTATGAGTAAGATCCACACCTAATATAATCTATTGATACTCACAACATGCTGCCAAAGTTCAATACTTGTTGTGATGATTTCTAGAATCATTGATGTATTAAGTTACACAATTTCCACACTGAAAGTAATGAAGGTCCTCAAATAGAATATTTAAAAATCAAGGAAATAAATTAAAGGGAACCTTGAAGAAAACTTTACTCTAGTTTGAAAACGCAAACACTTTAACTTTCATGGTAACTATACACAGCATTTCTATACACATACACATTTATTTTATCAGTAGAACACTATGTACAATTTACCATTTGCTTTTCCCTTAATCTTACATCACAAGTATGTATTCTTTGAATCTAATTTAAATTTTAAAATTCATTTATTCATCTATTAGTCAGTTCTGAAAGCACAGAGATGGACACTACCCTTCAGGATTATTCCATCCATATACCATGCATCGTGCAAGACCAAGTAAGTTATAAAGAGGCTCAGATAAAAAAAATGTGGTGTATCAGACACATGAGAGGATAAACCCAAGTCTCTAGGAAGCATTGTTGGGATGAAGGAGCATAATGGGGAGATTGGTAATTTAGGAGGCCTATGAAAGTGGTTAGCATTTCAATTTTTGAAGGTAGTGGGAAGTGAGAAATTTTGGAGAAAGAAAATTGAATATGAATAGAGCAGAAATGGTAAAAATGTCTCATGAAAAACAAATAGCTTGAAATTCAATGTTTCTGGATTATAAGCAAAGGAAACAAATGAGATGAAATTATATGTTTTCAATTAAGAAAATAAAAATATATACTTAATGCAAGGAACATTTTGAGTGAATGTCACTCAAAAAGTCTTGGGTACTGCCTGTTGACTATGTAAATTATATATTGTACCTCTTTTTGTCATTAATAGTGCCCTCCTTAGACAATAAATTATGTGGTCACACATAAACTGACAAGAAATATATTAGTTAACTAATTTCTGAAACTTGTTTGGCTCTGAAATCCTTTCTTTTATCATTGTTAACATGGACTGAATTCATCATTGTCCTGTAATTGAGAAGTCATCTCTTTGGGAAAGTATGCATGTTGTGCACAAATATGTATATGTGTGTGGGAATCCTCTAATCTTTACATCTAAGAAATAGCTTGGAGATCTGTTTCTCTGCCCACACAGAATTCACCTTATCAGTTCTTGCCATAAACAGGAACTTTCCTGCTTATCTTATATCCCTTATCTCCCACCCTATCTCCTATGTATATCACTTAATGTTTCTGTAATCTTGCTTTCCCATAATCAACCTGGAATTCTTATGATGTGATTTACAACCCCTATACCTGCCTGCTTCCCTGCACCTGCACCCTGACTTTGACTGTAAGAAAATCCTGAATAAAAAGCATGCTGGGGATAAGCTCAGGAGCACAGCTTCTTCAGCTGTTCTCCCCCTGATCTCTCTCAACCTCCATGTTAAGAGTAATTTCATTGCACCATCGCAGACTCTGCTGGACAGACTCCCACAGGACTTTGCAGGACAGATTCCCGCATATGTGTGCATGTACTTATAAATGTTCAATTGTGTGTATGTGTATGTTATTAGGGGACCATTCAAAGGTATCATGGTTTGCTGGTTTGGAGCTGTATGTACCCCAGAAAACATTTTCTTAAAGCTAATCCATTCCTGTGGGTGTGAACCCATTTTAACTATAAAATTTGATGTGGTTACTTCAGTTAAGTGTGCCCAGCTCAGTCAGAATGGGTCTTAATCTTATTATTGGAGTCTTTTATAAGTGAGATGAAATTCAGAAAGTTGTAGAGAGAAAGCCACTAGAAGCAGAAGCTGAAATCAATGACCTTTGAGAGGCCAGGGGAAGCTGCTGTGTGCATTGCTATTTGACAGAGGACCTAGGATCACTGGAAGCCAGACCCAGGACAGCGGTTTTCAGGAAGAAAACATCACCTTGATCCTTGATGACACCATGGTTTGGACTTTTTTCCAAAACTCAAAACAGTGAGGTAATAAATTCTCATTGCTTAATCAGAACCATTACATGGTATCTCTTTGAGCAGCCCAGGAATCTATAACACCTGCTTCATCTCATGTAAAATTTTTCTAAATAACCTTGGTTGTTTTTTTTATCTTCAGAAAGCCTAATTTATTTTTACTTTTTTAAATAATAAGAATGTACTCATCCATTATTACTTGTTTAAGCACAAGTCATTTTTAACTTCCATATAAAAATTGATGATTACAAATTTGAAAATATTTTCTAAATGTTTCATTCTCTGAGAAATTATGGAAAACATTTGGTTCCTAAAATCGTAAATATGAGTGGTTAAATCATCATGAAAGAAATTGAAGAATAATTCAAGAAATAAATCTAAAAGCACTGAACATCGTGCCTTTTTTAAATGATCAAGAAATTAGTAAAGTTCAAATAACAGAGTGTTCTCAAATAATATAAATTATTCCTGGGATTTGGGAGAAAGTGTCAAAGTCATTTTACAGCAGGAACATGATTCTTACCTTAATACCTAACTCTGGTAAGATTAAACTAGAGGCCAAGTCCAAAGCCTAGAATAATGAATTCAAACAGAATTTAGTCCACTAATGCAGGGATGATAAATATAATACTAATAATGTAATCATCCTCAATACATCCCAAAATTAATTGTGCAGAATGTAACACCAATTTTGACTTTTAATGACTGATAATTTTTAAAGTGATGTAGGGTTTGTTCTTTAAGTTAACAATGTAATTTCACATTTAATATTAAAACATGGGTGGAATTTCTATTTCATGAGAAGCATTAAGAGGGTGCTATATATAATACTCTCAATATTATACAGTATTAATGGGAAATTTTATCTGAGAATCAATACATACATTTCTAAAGGGTTAAAGAGTTAAAATGAATATATAGTAAAAATAAAAAGAAGTAAACATGAATATCTGATTTCTAAAGGAGGAATTACCTTTTGTTTATATGAGCAAAGGAAGAAATGATAATGGAAAAAGTTTGATTTGATATTATTCAGTATTATACCTTATTGTGTATAATATCACTAATAAAACCATAAACATTTAAAGGCAGATGAGAAACTGTGCAACATAAGAGCAAGCTGCATGAAAAAGTATTAATGGTACATATATTTTGAATGTGTTTAGATATATCTGTGTATATACACACACACACACACACTTATATATACACATACATATCATTGATATGGTCTTTTTAAATACTTTTTTATTTTCTTAAAAGTACTTTTAACTAAGTAAAAGTTATATAAAAAATATTGGGGATGCCCAGATGCCCTACTTCCTACCCTTCCATACTTTCTCACATTAACAACGTCCTTCATTAGTGTGATACACTTGTTAACAAATGATGAACACATATTGGAGCATTGCCAATAAGCGTGGAATGTACTTTACATTATACTTTACACTCTGTCCTGCACAATTTGTAAGTTATGACAAAATATATAAGGCCTGTAACCATCAGTACAACATCATTCAGGACAATTTCAATGTCTCAAAAATGCCCCGAAATTACATCTGTTTTTCCTTCTTATTCCCCTCAGAACCTCCAGTGGCCAATGCTTCCACAGCAATGAAAAAAGTTCTTCCATTGCTAGAATAACAATGGGTCTATAGTAGTATAATCTTAAGTCTACTCTAGGCCATCGTTCATTCCCTAATCCCGAGGATTCTGAGATGGTGATTTCCACTCTGATTCTAATTGAGAGGGGGCTTAGATCCATGAGGCTGATGGATGGGGGGACTATCTGGCTTGCAGTTGCAGACCCTCTTTGTTCCATGGGATTGGCATTGTCCAATCTCTTTGGTAGTTGTCCTGGGTGATTCCAATGAACCAGAGAGTATGTGTTGCGACTCTGTTGAGATTCAGGGTCTAACTGGCACATGGACAGTCCAAAGATTTAAGTCTCTTGGATATACACTTATCAAGTCTAGTACTAACTATAGGTTCAGATAGAAGGAGCAGAAGAGCCACATGTAGGGAAACCCCAGCTGAGTCCAACTTTGTCACACTGGGGAGCATAAATTCCAAAGTAGGGCTAACTGGCAGGGAACTAACTCCTGAGCTGTCTGCCCTGTCTAGAGTGCCTGGATGTCTCTAGGCCCCTGAGGAGCCCCACTATCTGAGGCAGTAATTACTGTGGCAGTCAATGAGATCCTGCTGAGACTTGCATAAGCATAACCTCTAGAATGACCTCCCTACTCACTTTGAAATCTCTTAGCCATAAAAACTCATTTGTGTTCACCCTTTCTCCTTTATGGTCAAGCTCTTTTTCCAGGTGCATTGTTAATTAGTGCTTGGTAATAATCCCTTGGTGCCAGGCAGGCTCATCCGCAGGAGTCATGTCTCATGCTGGGGGTAGGTAATGCATTTATATGCTAAGTTTGAATTAGAAAGAGGCCACATTTGAGCAGCAAGGAGGCTCTGGAGGTGTCTCTTAGGGAACATATAGTACTAGGCTAACTTTCAATTTCAAAAGAAAAGGTTCATAAGTACAAACAACAATATCAGGAGCCCCTTGCAATTGTCCATCCACCTTCATTTGTCATTGTCCATGTATTCCAGTGATTCTTGCTTTCTCATTAGAGAATGTGGCAGAGCTCCCCAGGATGGGAATTTAATATTCTTTCAGTTATTGTGTGGATACCCACCCTCCATAGCAATGCCCCATGAACATTTGAACACATTTGTATGCCTTAGCAGTATGCCCTGGGTGAGCCTCCTCCCATGCATCCCCTATCACAGACATGCCACACCAATGCTCCTCCCCTTGCATAGTTGTGACCCAAAATTTCTTTAAAAATGAAACCAACAAAATAACCAAATAAACTTAATAATAAGATGAAATAATAATGATATTTTAAAAAACAACAAATAAAATACAAAAAATTGAAAAAAATTGAAATTATAAAATTTTAGACATTGTGTCTTCAATAACCATAAGCTCTGTTGTCTTGTATGTACATTGGCATTTTCTTCTGAATATTCCCCAAATGTCTTATTTTTTTTTTCATTTTATCTTCAAAGAATATTTAGATTACAGAGAAGTCACATGCAGAATATAGAGGATTCCCATATACTCAACATCCTTCCCCCTTTCCCCTCTCCCTTATTAATAACATTATAAATGTAGATGGCACATTTTTTACAATTGATGTACATATATTGAAGCATTGCTACTAAACACAGTCAATGATTTACACTATGGTTTGCATTTTTGACTGTACACTTTTTATAAATTTTGTTGAAATTTAAAATGGCCTGTATCCATTATTGCAAGATCATGCAAAACAATTCTATTGCCATAAAAATACCCTTTGTTAAATAATGCTTCACAAATGCTAACATTAGTTTCACCATTCAAACCTTACCCCACTATTAATGATTTTTTCAGAAGACAACTTATTAAGAGTTATATTTCCATTAATGAGTTTCAAGGTGCTTTCCCAGAAACGGAGGCACTGAGTCATAGAACAGGAGATCTTATTTCAGGGTCTCCAGGTAATTATCTGCTTGCCTTTGCACAATGGAGTCAGAATCTCCACTATGAAGTGATAATATCAATAGCCAGAAAATACCAAATGAAAGGAACATTTCAAAAAACTAAAGGCTAACCCCCAATCACATAAATATAGGGATATTTTAATAGTCTTACAATGAGAATTATTGACATTGATGCTGTAAATGGTGAAATTGAACTACTTGATATATAGCACATTGGTTTAGGGAAATGGAAGCAAATATTTTAGGATTTCAGAATCAAAACCTAATTATCAGAAGGAGACATTATGGTCCAAGTAACCCTCATAATTTTATGAACAAAAAGCCTACCTTGAAACCTTCTCAAAAACTCCAATATAAGAGTCTCTTTTTTATCTTAAAATAATTTCATATGCATAAAAACTAGGCTTACATGTCATTTATGAGTGGTTTTAAGTCCTCTAACCCAATGCTGGGGAGTGTTTTTTTTTTTTTAAATTACACTTTTTTTGCATTAAAAAAATAAAGGAATACTATGATGGACAAGAAATGGTAGAATTCATGTAAAATGCTGTGATATGTCAAAAATAAATATTAAGATGACAACTGAAGAGCCATTAAATATAATTAAATTATCTTGAAAGCAACATAGTTTAATTCAATAAATAAAAGATGCATGAGATATTTGGCATGAAGAGTAGAGTGCAGAAAAATCTTCATCCCCTGCTTTACATAAAAAGAGAAAATATTTTTAAAAATATGTATATAAGGGAGGCAAGATGGTGTCGGTTTAGGAGGGCACTCGCTGACTCACTCCCTGAGGACAGCTGATTGGGGATAGGGTCCTGCCCAGGATTCTGTGCTGTCGGGGCACAGAGTGAGAATCTTGGGGACATCTATCTGGAGGCAGCTCGACAGCATGGATTGTTCGGTAGAGATTCCTGAGTTTTAAGCCTGCCTGTGGTGGGTAACACAGATGGCTGAGCCCCACCCTCAGGGAAAAAAGTTGGTTTGAGCTGTGATTCCTGCTGGCAACCCAGGGAGAGGGAGAGTTCTCCAAGAGTGGGAGGGTTCTCGTGAAGGGTTGAGAGGTGTCTCCTTTCTGTGGATGTGGCTGCCTGGAACCCCTTGCAGCTTTGGGGAGCAGATAAGCTGGCTTGAAGCAGTGCCAGGCTGAGGGGAGAGGCAAATCTACTTAGGAAATCTGATTTGCCCAGCAGACCGGTGACACTGAGGCTTGGCGCCAGAGGGGGTGGAGTCAACCAATTTTATCATTCAGCACTGACAAGCATCAGAGCTTCGGCTTCCCTGGGGAGGACAGGAAATGGAAAGTGCTTGATTAGTTTCCACAAGCCTAGTTAGGGTCCCCTCATTGAAGGGGGTGGTCTAGAAGAGGACTTCTTTTGGTTTCCTTATTTCTCAAAAAAAAAAAAAGTCATTTTAAAAAATAAAAAATAAATTCTTCTATTTAATTTAGTTTAATGGCTAAAATCTGCCTCAAAACCTGCAGGTAGAACCTTGCAGGGCAATTGATTGATAAACACAAGCAAGCTCAGACGTTCCACAAAGGCCCAGGAAGGAACACAGTTCTTCCTTTGCTTTGTTTGACTCCTTGATTGTGTGGTTGCTTGGTTTTTCTCTGTTTATTTGTTGTCTCTTGCTTTTCTTTCCTCTTTCCTCCGTTCCTTCTTTTTTCTTTCATTTTTATTTTCTCTTCTTCTTCTTTTTTT
>JAQZBX010062131.1:0-16961 GCA_029593785.1 Cabassous unicinctus
TGTTGTAATTTCTTCCATTGCAAGAATCAAAATATGTCTATAGTAGAATACCAGTAAGTCCATTCTAGTCCATAGCTCTTCCCCCAATCCAAGGATTCTGGGATGGTGATGTCCACTCCACCTCCAATTTAAAGGGGGCTTATATCCCATGGGGAAGATGGGTGAGACTATCCTGCCTGCAGCTGTAGACTCAATTCCCTGGGATGGCTGTTGTTGATCATCATCTCCCCTCCAATTTTCCTGGGTTAATCTAATGAGGTGTAGAGTAGGTGTTGCAACACCATTGAGGTTCTGGGCCCAACTGGCACATGGAGATCCCAAAGACTTGAGTCTCTGGATGTACACCTACAAACTCCAGCACCAAGTACAGATTTAAATAGAAGGGACAGGTGAGCCATGTGCAGAGAAGAGAACTGAGTCTAACTCTGTCACTCTCAGGAGCACAAACTCCAATGTAGGGCCCACTGGCAAGGCACCAAACTTCAGAGCTATCTGCCTGGCCAAAGGACATGGGGGTCTCCAGAGCCCTCAGGAGCCCCCCTATTTGAGGTAGTATCCACTTTGTAAGTTTATAAGATCCTGCTGAGATGTGAATAAGCATTACCTCTGGGATGACTTCCTACCTCACTTTGAAGTCTCTTAGCCATATAAGCTCATTTGTCTTTACCTTTTCCTCTTTTATTTGAGGTCTTTTTCCATCCACATTGCAAGTTGGTACTTGGTAGCAATCCTTCAGTGCCAGGGAAGCTCATCCCTGGGAGTCATGTCCCATGCTGGGGGGAAGGTAATGCTTACATATGCTGAGTTTGGCTTATAGAGAAGCCACATTTGAGCAACAAGGAGGCTCTCAGGAGGCAATCCTTATGCACCTCATAACAACAGGCTAAGTTTCAATATCAAAAGCAAAGGCTCATAAGCCTAGTCATCAATATCAAGGGCCCATCAGTGTATCATTCTCCTCCACCAGTCACTGCCCCTGCACTTGGGGGTCTGTTGCTACTCACTTAGAGAATGTGGCAGAGCTCCCCAGGATGGGAATTCAGTATTCTGTTGGTTATTGTGTGAGTCTCTACACACAGTGACAATGCCCTGTGAACATTTGAACATTTTTATGTACATTATATGTATCCTTAGGTGAACTTCCTCTCATGAATCCCACATCACTGACACCACACATCAATGATCCTCCCTCACCCCAATTGTAACCTGCTGTGATCCACAGCTTCTTAAAAAATGAAGCCATAACAATAGCCAAATAAAATTATTAGGAAAATGAAACAATAATGATATGTTTAAATATAAGAAATAAAATACATAAAAATTTTAAAAATCTAAAAATAAAATAAAATTAAAATATTGGGATATTAAAAATTGAAAAATGTTAAAAACAATTTTTTTACATTTTGCCTTTCATCACCACAATATCTGGTGTCCTGTCTGTACCATGGCACCTTCCCTCCCCACATTCCCCAGTGTCTCTCAATTTATCATTTTGTTTTCAAAGCAGTTTTAGTTCATAGCAAAGTCACACACAGAATACAGGAGACTCTTATATACCCAATATCCTCCCCCTTTAATCCCCCTCATATTAAAACATATTTATATGTCAATGGTAACTTTGTTATAACTGATATACAAATAGTGAAACACAGCTACTAAACATGGTCAATGATTTACATTATGGTTTACATTTTAGACTGTACACTTTTATAAATTTTGATGATATTTACCAGGTCCTGTGTCCATCATTGTAAGATCATGTAGGACTCTTCCACTGCCCACTAAATTCCCCATTTGATCTATTTTATTTCTCCCTCCCCCTCCAATTAGGGCTTACAGTGACCACTTGCCTTCACTCCTTGGATGACAAGATTCATAGTTACATGCAACAAGAGGTCTTGTCACACTGGTTTGCCTACCTTATTAGGAAATCCCCTTGCTTGTGAGAGACCCCCACCTGTCTATTTCTGAACAAATTGGTCCATCCAAAGTTGGGAGTTCACCTCCTTCCTGTTCATTAAGTGGGTCTCCACCCACTGATGAAACACATTATGACAGGATGAACACTCGCACCCTCCCTAGAAGCCTGCTCCAGGTGTGCCCTGTCCCAAATGCCCCCCTCCAACCAACACCCTAACCAGTGACACTTGTCATATTGCCATAAGAGCATTCACAACTCTCTACTTTCAATTTCATACCCACAAATCTTAAGTGTTCTTCTGGTCTCTCTCCCATCTCTCCCCCAAGTATCCTGGGTATTCTAACCCACCCTTTGCAATCTACCCACCTGTCAACCCTGCAGCCCCAAACCCAATAATATCACTACCCTCCTTTCTTATCCCTTCAATATGCAACTGCACTCTATCACTTAACCATAGATTATGTCCACATGGGTGATGGCTCACAAATTTCTCTTTCTCCTTCTTGTAAACCTATCTTTTAGACAATAGCTCTCTGAGACTGCTCAATCTCCTTAATTCATATCAGTGAGTTCATGTACTGTTCATCTTTCAATGCCTGGCTTGCTTCACTCAACACAAGGTCTTCAAGATTCACCCATGTTATCCCATGTGTTAGCATTTTATTCCTTCTTACAGCTGAGTAATATTCCATTTTATGTATTTACCACATTTTGTATATCCATTCATCTGTTGATGGGCACCTGGATTGATTCCAATTTTGGCAATAGTGAACAATGCCACTGCGAACAAACGTGTGCATATATCTGTTTTTGTCTTTGCTTTCAATTCTTCTGTGTATATTCCTAGCAGTGGAATTGTTGGATAATATAGAAGATCTATATTTAGCTTTTTGAGGATATGCCAAACTTTTCTTCACAGTGGTTGGACAATTCCACAATCCCACCAGCAGAGGTTGAGGGCACCCATTCCTCCACATCCTCTCCAAAACTTATAGTGTGTGTGTGTTTTTTTTTAATAGCCACCATTCTAATGGTTGTAAGATGGTATGTCATTGTAGTTTTGATTTGCATTTCCCTAATAGCTAGCGATGTCGAGGATTTTTTCATGTGCTCTACAGCCTTTTGCATTTCTTTCTTGGAGAAATGTCTTTTTGGGTCACTTGCCCATTTTTTAAATGGGTTGTTTGTCTTTTTATTTTTGAGGTGCAGGATTTCTTTATATATGCAGGATATTAGGCAACTATCAGATATATGGTTGCCAAATATTTTCTCCCATTGTGTAGGCTGCCTTTTTATTTTCTTGATAATATCCTTTGAGGTGCAGAAGTTTTCAATTTTGAGGAGACCCCATTTATCTATTTTTTCTCTTGCTTCTCATACTTTGGGTGTGAAGTTCATGAATCCATTTCCTATTACAAGGTCCTGTAGATACTTAACTACAGTATCTTCCAAGGTCTTTATGATCTTGATTCTTATATTTAGATCTTTGATCCATCTTGAGTTGATTTTTGTATAAGGTGTGAAATGGTGTTCCTCTTTCAATCTTTTGTATATGGATATCCAGTTCTCCAAGCACCACTTTTTGAAGAGGCCATTCTTTCTCAACTGAGTGGGCTTCCTGTCTTTGTGGAAAATCAGATGACTGCATATGTCAGGATTTATATCAGAACTCTCAATTCAGTTCCATTGGTTGGTATGTATATCCTTGTGCCAATACCACATAGTTTTGAGCACTGTAGTTTTGCAGTATGTTTTAAAGTCAGGTAGTGTGATACCTCCAAGTTCGTTTTTCTTTTTCAACATGTCTTTGGCAATTTGTGGACCCTTGTCCTTTGAAATAAATTTTGTAATTAGTCTTTCCAATTCCCTAAAATATACAGTGTTGATTTTTATTGGGATTGCATTAAATCTGTAGATTAGTTTGGGTAGGCTAGAAATCTTGATGATGTTTTTTCTTCCTATCCATGAACAGGGAATATTCTTCCATTTATTTAATTCTTCTTTGATTTCCTTTAACAGTGCTGTGTAGTTTTCTGTATATAATTCCTTTACCTCTTTAATTAAATTTATTCCTAGGTATTTGATTCTTTTAGTTACTATTGTAAATGATATTTTTTTTTCTTGATTTCTTCCTCAGATTGCTTGTCATTGGTGTACGGAAATGCTACTGATTTTTGAACATTGATCTTATGGCCTGTGACATTACTGAACTCCTTTATAAGTTCTACAAGCTTTGTTCTAGATTTCTCAAGGCTTTCAACATATAGGATCATGTTGCGAATAATGAAATTTTACTTCTGATTTTCCAATTTGGATGCCTTTTATATGTTTTTCTTACCTCAGGGCTTAAGCAAATACTTCTAAGACAATGTGAAATATGAGTGGTGATAGTTGGCATCCGTATCTTGTTCCTGATTTCAGATGGAAGACTTTAGGATTTCACCATTGAAAATGATGTTAGCTTTGGGTTTTTCATATATACCCCTTATCAGTTCAGAAAGTTTCCTTCTATTCCTATCTTTTGCAGTGTTTTTATAAGGAAAAGGTGCTGTAGTATGCTGAATGCTTTTCTGCATGTATAGAAATGATCATGGGATTTTTCCTTTTCAATCTGTTTATGTGGTGTATTACATTGATTGATTTTGTTATGTTGAACCATACTTGCATACCCTGGATAAAACCCATTTGGTCATGGTGTATAATTCTTTTGATATGTTGTTGAATGCAATTAGGAAGTATTTTGTTGAGGAGTTTTAGTGTCTAGGTTCATTAGACAGATTGGTGGCTAGTTTTCCCTCTTGTGGCATCTTTGTTTGACTTTGGTATTAGGGTAACGTTGGCATCATAATAAAAGATAGGCAATGTTTCTTCTACTTCTGTTTTTTGGATGAAGTTAAGCAGGATTGGTGTTAGTTTTTGGAAGTTTTGGTATAATTCACCTGTGAAACCATCTGGTCCAGAGATATTCTTATTGGGGAGGGTTTTGATAACTGAGTCTATCTATTTACTTATAATTGGACTGTTGAGTTTATCAATTTCTTCTTTCATCAATGTAGGCTGCTTGTGAGTTTCTAGGAATTTGTCCATTTCGTCTGAATTATTCTGGTTGGCTTATAATTTTTCAAAGTATCCTCTTATGATACTCTTTGTTTCTGTGGGTTCAGTAGTGATATCCCCTTCCTCATTTCTTATTTTGTGTATTTGCATCTGCTCTCTCTTTTTCTTCGTTAGTCTGGCTTAGGGTTTGTCACTTTTATTGATCTTTTTCAAGAAATAGTTTTGGTATTGTTTTTTCTAGTGCTTTCTTATTTTCTATTTCATTTAATTCTGCTCTAATCTTTGTTATTTCCTTCTTTCTCTTCCTTTCTGGTTAGTTTGTTGTTGTTTTTCCAATTCCTCATGGTTTGCAGTTAAGTCTTCAATTTCAGCTCTTTCTTCTTTTTTGTTATATGTATTTATGGCTATAAATTTCCCTCTCAGTACAGCTTTTGCTGCATCCCATAGGTTTTGATATGTTGTGTTGTCATTTTCATTCATTACAAGGTATTTACTGATATCTTTTAAGATTTCCTCTTTGACCCACTGTTTGTCTAAGAGTGTGTTGTGTAACTTCCATATCTTTGTGC
Source organism: Cabassous unicinctus (assembly GCA_029593785.1). Classification (NCBI taxonomy): domain Eukaryota; kingdom Metazoa; phylum Chordata; class Mammalia; order Cingulata; family Chlamyphoridae; genus Cabassous; species Cabassous unicinctus. The sequence goes on from JAQZBX010062131.1 coordinate 5,548, forward strand.
CTAAGCTGGTTCTCTGCCCCTTACTGATTTCCAATTTCATTCCATTGTGGTCTGAGAATTACTTTGTATAATCTCTATCTTTCTGAGTTCATTGAGATTTTTTCTGTGCCTTAGCATGTGGTCTATCTTGGATTATGATCCATGTGCACTGGAGAAGAATGTTTATCCGACTGTATTTGGTTGTATTGGTCTGTATGTCTGTTATGTCTAGATCCTCTAATGTGTTAACCAAAGTCATTATTTTTTTTATTAATTCTTTTTTGAGACATTCTGTCTAATGGTGATAATGGTGTATTAAAGTCCCCTAGTATAATCATAGAGGCATCTATTTCTCCACTCAGTTTTTCCAGTGTTTTCCTCATGTCTTTTGAGGCAACCCTGTTAGGTGCATAAATGATTATGATTATTCCTTCTTCTTTGAAGTTTACCCCTTTTGCTAATATATAGTGTCTGTGTTTGTCTTTTACAATTGTTTTGCATTTAAAGTCTATTTTGTCTGATATTCATATTGGCAGTCCCACCATTTTATGGTTATTGTTTGCTTGTAAGATTGTTTTCCAGCCATTCACTTTCAGCCTCCTTGAATACCTGGTCTGAGGTGGGTTTCTTGTAGACAACATATAGATGGTTCGTATTTTTTAATCCATTCAGCCAATCTGTATCTCTTAACAGGTAAGTTTAATACACTAATATTCAGTGTTGTTATTCTCAAGTAATTACTTGCATTAGCCATATTTTCTTTGAGTTTATGTATGTCATATGTTGTTTTTATTTCTTTTTGTTGTTTTAGTTGTTCTTACACTCTCCTCCAACTCTCTCCTGTTTTTTTCCTTTCAACCTGCAGAACTCCCTTCAGTAATTCTTTAAGGGCAGGTTTCTTAATGGCATAGTCTCTTAATTTCTGTTTATATTTAAATATTTTGAAGTCTTCATCATTTTGAATGCCAGCATTGTGGGGTAGAGAATTCTTGGCTGTAAGTTTTTTCTTTTAGTACCTTTACTAGGTAGTACCACTGCCTTCTTGCCTCCATGGTTTCAGATAAGAAATCAGCACTTAATTTTATTAAGCTTCCCTTGTATGTGATGGTTCTCTTTTCTGTTGCTACTTTCAGTATTTTCTGAAAATAATGATGATTGGGGCTATGAGTTCTGTTTTGCTCCTTTATGCTACCTGATTTGCTTGGCAGGCCAGTAGGTGGCAACATCTATTCAACTTCTCTGATTTTTAAGAGAAATTTCAGTGAGGGTGAATATTTCAATTAGTTTGACATCTTTTTTCATTTGTAACCTTCTGTGGTGTTATCTTTATTTCATCATCCTAGGAAAGAATCACTGTTGTTTTTGTTATAATTACAAAATTCAGTTCTGTGTTTTTAATAGGAATACATGGTGACAAAAATGGAAAAAAATAAATATATTTTCTTGGGAAAAAAATTGCATGTTTACAATTTCTTTGTCTTGAGCATTGGATAATTTGATGAGTGTATGTCTTGGAGTAGGCCTGCTGGGATTTATACTATTTGGGGTGCACTGTGCTTCTTAGACTTGTACATCCATCTCCCTCATTAGGGTTGGGAAGTTTTCAGCCATTATTCCCTCCAACATTCCTTCTGTCTCCTTTCCCTTCTTTCCCCCTTCTGGGATGCCTATAATTCATATGTTTTGTGTTGTCATTCAAATCCTTAATTCCCTGCTGGATTTTTTCTATTTTTTATCTGTCTGTTCAACTATCTGTTTGATTTCAGATGTACTGTCTTCTACATCACTAATTCTTTCCTCAGCCTTTTTGAATCTACTGTTATATGCTTCCAGTGTCTTTTTGATTTCTTGGATTGTGCCATTCCTCACCACCGTATGTTATCTTTTTATGTATGTTTACAATTTCTTCAGTATGTTCTCCGAGTATCTTCTTAATATCCTTTATCTCTTCCTTCACTTCATTAAGTTGGTCCATGATATTTGTTTGGTCAGCTTTGATTAGTTGTTCAATGTTCTGCAACTCTTCCTGGTTTTTAGTTTGTTCATTGGACTGAGCCATGTCTTCCTGTTTCTTAGTATGGTTTGTAATTTTCTTTGCTCTCTGTCCATCCTTATATCTTAATGGGTTTATTCAGTTGATTAGCTTCTCTCTTTACTCTATGGCTTTATTTAATTGTTGTTTTTGTGTGTAAGTTTTCTCTTTGACAATCTTTCTCCTTATTCTATTTCAATGCTGTTGTCTGTGTTCCCTTGGAGGAAAAAAATTAGGGCCAGGGAAAGTGAAAGAGTTAAGAAAATAAAATGTTAATAGTAATAATAGCAGTAATTGTTAGAACAGGTTCCATTTAAGACCTTGGAAAATAAATATTTAACTCATGTAAGCAGTGTAGAATATTAGGAATAGAAAAGTGGGGTACAAACAATGAAATGGTAAAACAAATAGAGAAAAATATATAGCCTGAATGAAAAGGCCAGTATGCTGAGGAGAGTGGGAAGGAGAGAAAAAAGTCAAAAAGAAAATAAGTTAATAAAAGAAAGAGAACAGGATAGATAAGGTAGAAATAAAAACCAGAAAAATTGGGGATTAAACAAAGAGCAGTAGAATGTAAGAACAACAAAAGAAAGCAGAATATATAGTGATGAAGGAAGGAAAGGAGATAACCTTGGTATACAAAATTGCTATATACAGAAAAGTGAATTCAAGGAAGATGAAACACAGTAACCAAGAATCAAGCCAGCCGCACCTTGAGGAATTTATCTCTTCATCCAGCTCCATCCAGATCAATGCTCTGAGGCCTCCTACTCTGTGGGTTCCCAACACAGCTCACTCAGGCAGGATATTGTCCCACTCAGCTATTTTTTGTGAGAGAGATATGCCTATGTTCCTTTGAAAGAAAAAAATTGGGACCAGATAAAAGGAAAGAGATAGTAAGACAAAAGGAATTATAGTAATGGTATTAATAAAAGGCAGGAGAGCAAGCATACAAGACCTAGAAAATTGAAATATTAACATGAGTAAGAAGCACAGAGGAATAAGATTAGGAAAGTGGAACTGAAGCAATGAAACAAGAAACAGAATAGAGAAACAAATGTATAGAATGAATTAAAATGCTGGAATGGTGAGAAGAAGGGGGGAAACACAGAAGAGAGAAAGAAGAAAGTAAAAAGAGTATTAGAGAGAAAAAAGAGAGATGGAGAAATACAAAAAGAAATATTGTAGATGAAATAAAGAAGGTGAAATGAAAGAACAACTATAGAAAACAAAAGTTATAAAGATGAAGATTGAAAAGAAGTAGCATACGTAGAAGAGATCAGTTATCAAAAGAATAAACAAAAAAGCAAAAGTAAACAAGCAGAGAGATAAAGGGAGGGGATACAAAACAAGCAAGAAACAAGACAGCTGCACCTTATTATTATTTTTTAAAGGAGATAGAAGAAAAAACAAATATACCCAGAAAAACAGCCTTCTTTCTTAGACCCCTAAGGATCTTCTCAGGCTGCTGGTGTTCCTCAATCACTCACACTGCAGCCTGCCCTCTGCAAGTTTTGAACTGGGTTTTAGTGGGTAAAGTAAGGGAAATAAAAGAAAATGAACTTAAAAAAAAATAAGAGTTCCAATTAAAGCTAATACAAAGAAAATGTCTATATGTTCCCTGTCATAATGTTTCAGTTGGATGCCTGATAATCTGGTGGATATCTTCTCAAGAAATAGCCAGGAATTGAACCAGGGACCTTTTATGTGACAGGCAGTGATCTCCCACTGAGCTATTCTTCCTCCTTGGGTTAATTAGCCTTTCAGAAGGTTATCTGCACCTTTTCCCGTGAGCAGGTTAGATCCCCTGCAGTCAGCTGGAGAGTTGCTGATCACTACCTGTGTCAGCCTCCTCTCTGACATAATTTCTCTCTCTACCTAAATGGCTGGGCATGACCACCAGCCTTGGGTAATCCCCCCTCCCCTCTCCCTGTTGAGTCAGGGTCCCTTCTGATATTCAAGGGGGGCCCAGCTGGTTAAACTTGCTGCAAAAATAACTGCTCTTTGCTCTCCTAGACCCCTCTTCCTCATGGAGAATCTGCTGTCACACTCTTGTTTGGAGCAGGGAGCTAGGTCTCCACCTAGTCTGTCCACCCTGATAGCTGGGTATGTGTACACCTTCCAGTCACTGAGGTACAAAATTCCTGATTGTTGCTGGCTTCCCTATCTGTCCAGTGACCTCCTAGATGACTCAGAGCACTTCCTATGTCGGTATACATATGCTTTACTCTCAGATACAGTTCACCAGGAGTTTTATACTCACTTAATATCCTGAGGATGGGGGAGGGCAGCCTTCACAGCAGCCAGGAGGTTTAATAACTCATGATAACTTGTTTTGGCTTCTTCATGTCTTGGACAGTCCCTCTTCTGGGAATGGTTAGCAGTGGCCTGGTTTGCTGTGCCCCAAAGCAGGTCTCCACAGCAGCCTCTGGCTTTTTTTTTCATTGTTTTAGTGATGCTAAGGTTTATATGTCTAACCCATCAGCCGTGTTCCCATCGCAAGTTAACTTTTCTGCATCTGTGTTCTCCCATCTGTCAAATGGGTATACCATCTGTCTGCCAAGTTGTTCTGAGGAAGCCCATGCAAATGAAACCTTGCAAAGGACAGCTGCCCAGCCCTGGCCCTGCCTGACCCCCTTATTCCTCAGGCCCTGCCTGAGGGCCAGGCAGGGGTCCAGCTTGTTCAGTTTGAGCAGCACCTAGAAGAGTTGGAGGCTGCTCTGCACATGCTTCAGTCTCTTCTTACTCACCAGCCTTCAGCACAGGAACTGGAGTTCGGTCAGCTCACACTTACCAGGCCTGCCGACCTGACTGCAGCTGCACCAGGAATGAGTCCATAGTGGTGGCCTGCTGTGGGTTCCTCAGGGGCTCCATTGGCCCCCACAACCCCAGCCCAGCAATGTGACACATGTCCCCCACCCACCCAGTGTCTTGGGTCCATCACCAGAAGTGCCTGCTGGCCCCAACTATTATTCACTCTTAATTTTGAATGTCTTCTTTTGTTTCATCTGTGACATTATGTCCCTTAACAGTTGCCCCTCCCCGAGTATCCATTCTATCCTGTATCCATTGAATGGCTTGACTAAAAGGTGGAACATAATTTTCATGTCATTTAGAGAATCCAACTCTCTTGGTCACATTGATGGGTGCAGGCCCTAAATAGGTGCAATCAGAATGAGGCCAAGAATAGTAATGTGTCACCCACCAGAATCATTTTCCTATGTAAAGGTAAATGAGTTTGAGGACAGGCTGATGTACAGAGGCTAATAGATCTTAAAGGACAGCACAAAAAATACAACAGTTTTAGAGTGAACACTGATAATAACTGTATATGTGTCATGAACTCTTGCAGAACCTGAATAATGGAGAAAATATCACAGATTACCTAAACTAATCACAACAAATTAATGCAATATATACGTAAATTCTGTACAAAGGATGAACTCAAATGGATCACAGAACTAAACATATAGTGAAAACATATATATACTTTGCAAGAAAATATATGAGAAAAACTAGGTGAAACTGGATTGGAAATAAGATTTTTGTTAATTTAATTTTAAAAATTAGAATAGATGCAAGTTTACAGAGAATCATGTAACAAATACAGGTTTCCCTTATACTCCCTCTATTATTAACACTTTGTATTAGTGTGATACTTTGATACAATTGATGAAAGATTATTATAATTGTAGTTACCAATACTTCATAGTTTACATTACAGTGTATTTTTTTGCAATACACCACCCTATTATTAGCATCTTGCATTAGTGTGTATATGTATATGCCACATTTTCTTTATCCATTTGCTACTATCTTCTGGCAATAGTGAAATCATCAGTGTACAGCTACCTGTTTGAGTCCCTGCTTTCAATACCAATGGGTATATGTCTATTATAGGGATTGCTAGATCATATGGCAATTCTGTAGTAAAAAATTGATGGGGACCATACAAAAGAGATTCATTTGGTTTTTCCCTCCTGACATCTTCCATTGGCCAAAGTGAAAGTGAGTGCTGGCTGTGAGCAATCCCAGCAAGTGTTCTATTAGTTGAAAAACCCTTGTTTAAAGGGTATAAATTATAGGTCATTTGTAAATGATATGGCTAGGTAATAGTATCAGTGTCTTTTATCCACTATAATCTTAGCTATGTAGATTATATTATATGCCTCAATTTAGACATGTTCTTAATCTTAATCCATATTCATGTGGGTGGGCACTCATTGTAAAGAGGATCTCTGGTAAATGTTATTTTTAATTAAGTTGTGGCCCAGGTGAATGAAACTGCATCTAAATCCACACTGCTTGAAGTCTTATAAAGGGAAAGAAATTAGAAGCTAGGGTCAAAGAAAGCCACCAGGAGGAGGCAGAAGCTGGAAGGTAGTGGACACTCAAAAGAGAATGGAAAAATTATCACCATGTGATGGGAAAGTAGAGAAACTCAAGTCTGCTGCCAAACCAGCATCTGAATGTTTCAACCTGAGGAAGAAACATTACTATCAGCCACCCAAAAAATGAGACAATAAATTCCCCTTGTACATGACTCCCTTCTCCTCCAGAAAAATAGCTAGAGGGTAGGCTGAAACAGCCTAGAAAAAGATCTTCTAGGGTTTAAGACACCAGGTAAGGGCTGGACACCACCCAGAGGAAAGAGGGACAAAGGAGGGAAATTGTGAAAAGAAAACTGTGAGTTGAAACCAGTGGCTGCTGCTACCAGCACCATCTTCCACACTAAAGACACTAGAATTCTCAGGTCTCTGGGCCTGCTATTACAAAGGGAGATCTAGGGATCTACCACCCCAGGAAAAGGGAGAGAGATGGACACAGCCTAAGGCTGATTCAGCTTCTCACCAACAAATTTGGGCTGCTGTGTCCCACAAGCCCTTCAAGGCCAGGTGGGACCACACAGTGGTTTGCCTTAGGAGCTGGTGAATGATTGGGGAAATCTAACCCTCACAATCTCCCTCTCTTCTACCTGGGAATAATTGTTGAGGGCAACCCAAGAAAGGGGAGAGAGAGGGACACACACTAAGACTAACAGCTTTTGAGTCACAAATTTGGTGTGCTGTGTCCCAGGAGCCCTTCCAGGCCAGGTAGGACTATGTCATTGTTTGCCTTGGGAACCCACAAGAGACTAAAGATATACAACTCTCTTAATCTCCTCCTCATATAACAGGGACAGATTGTTGAGGACTCAAGGGAGTGGAAATATTTCTGACCTGGGAAAAAGGAGGGGCTTCCAGAGAAAGCTTTGGAACTGTCTCAGGGAAAGTTTGCATTTCAAGGCTTCTATCTTCCAGACAGGAAGTTCTATCACATTGATCCACTCTGTGTAACAATGAATACACTCTAACCAGTCATTGAACTGAGAGTTGCCAAAGAGTGCCAGCTGCTGGCATACCAAAGAACTGTATGTGAGAAAAATTAAAAATAAGAGAGGCTTTTACCAACCTCTATAGCCTCCCTCCCCAAGGCCCTAGGAAGCAACCCCATGACCAATTACAGGGTCCAGTGCCCAGTTTTGAGGAACCAGCAGGACAATCCTAACAATCCATGTTGATCCAAGAACCAAAGATCAGAGGTAACACAGAGCCTCCTGCCACTAAATCCCTACAAAAGAGAAAGAAATTGGGCACCTTAGTGAACTAGATTCTAATCAGATGCATAGATATCAGGGAAAAAATGACAAGCCATACTTAGAAAACAGAATACATCATCCAAGAAAAGGAATATATCAAAGTCCCAGAAGAGATGCAGAATTTGAGAGAACTAATCAACAATATGTGCACAAATTTCCAAAACCAAATTAATGAGTTGAAAGACAATATAGTTAAAGAGATAAATGACACAAAGAAGACACTGAGTGAGTGCAAAAAGAATTTGAAACCCAGAACAAAATAACAGAGCTCTTGGGAATGAAAGACACAATAGGTGAGATAAAAAACACATTTGAAGCATACAACAGCAGACTTGAAATGATAGAAGAAAGAATAAGTGATACCAAAGACAGAAGAGCAAAATTGAAGACGGAAAGGAACAGAGAGAGAAATGAATGGAAAAAATTGAGCAGGGGCTCAGAGAGTTGAATGAAAACACAAAATGAAACAAAATGCATGTTATGGGAGTTCCAGAAGGAAAAGAGAAAGAAAAAGGGGCAGAAAGAGAATTTGAGAAAATAATAGTTGACATTTCCAAACTCTTACAAAAGAAATGAAATGACATGTCCAAGAGCACAATGTACCCCAATCAGAAGAAATCTGAATAGACTTACTCCAAGACACATACTTTCAGAATGTCAAAGATAAAGAGAAAATTTTCAGAGTACCAAGGGAGAAGCAAACCATCACATACAGGTGACGCCCAGTAAGACATTGTGCAGATTTCTCTTCAAAATCCATGAAGGCAAGAAGACAGTAGTATGATACAATAAGAATACTGAAAGAGAAAAACTGCCACCTAAGAATTCTTTATCCAGCAAAATTGTCCTTCAGATATGAAGGTGAGTATAAAATATTCACAAAAAGACAGAAACTAAGTGAGGTTGCAAAAAAGAATCCAATTTTGCAGGAAATATTAAAGGAAACTTAGAACCTGAAAGAAAAAGACAGGAGAGGCAGGCTTGGAGGAGAGTCTAGAATGAATAATAGCAGAAAAGATAACCAAAAGAGTAAAAAGACAGACAAAAATAAGATATGACATATGAAAAGCAAAAAATAAAATGAAGTAAGTAAATAGTGCATTTAAAGTAATATCATTGAATGGGAAAAGATTAAATTCCCCAATCAAAACATACAGGCTGACATAATGGATTAAAAAACATCAGCCACCTCGGGAAACCAAGATGGCATTGATCTAGGTGGGTACTCATGATCCAGATCTCTGGAAATGGCCGATTGTGGACAGGGTCCTGCCCGAGGGTCTGTGCTGTGGGCACACGGAGTGAGAAGCCTGGGTCATCTAGTAGCGGGCAGATTGACGGTGTGGAGTGATTGGTGGAGATTTTTGAGTTCTGAGCCTGCCTGTGGTGGTCAACACAGACTGCTGAACCCCGCCCACACAGAAAACGGCGGGCTGGAGCCGCCACCGCAGATCCTACATATGTGACTCCCGCTGCCTGCTGGCAAGAGGGAGCATACTCTGAGAGAGGGAGGGCTCTGACAGAAGGCGGAGAGGGGTTTAACTTCTGTGGATTTGGCTGCCTGGACCCCCTCATAGCTTTGGGGAGCAGATAAGCCAGCTTGAAACAGAGCCAGGCTGAGGGGAGAGGAAAAACTGCTGAGCAAACTTGTTTTACCCAGCTGCCCGCTGATACTGAGGATTGGCCAGAGAGGGGCCAGAGTCAGCCAATTTTATCACACTGCACTTACAAGCATCAAAGCTTCAGCACTCCTGGGGAGGTAAGGAAGTGAGTAGCACTTGATTAGTTTCCATGACCCTATTTAGGGTCCCCGCGATGAAGGGGTGACCTAACAGAGGACTCCTTTTGGGTCCCTTATACCCCCCCCCAAAATACAGTCACTTTAAAAAATGAATTTCTGTTCTTAATTTAGTATACTACCAAAAATCTTCCTCAAAGCCTACAGATAGAACCCTGACAGGTAATTGATAAACACAAGCAGGCTGAGAAGATCCACAAGTACACTAGAAGGTACACTTCCTCCTTAGCTTTGTTTGACTGCTTGATGGTGTGATTGTTTGGCTTTTCTCTGTTTATTTGTTGTCTCTTGCTTTTCTTTTCTCTTTCTTCCCCCTTCTTTTTTCTTTCATTTTTAAAAATTAAGTGCTGCTAGCTTGTCTCTTCTTTGCTGTGCTTCTTCTTCAGTGATTTCCAATTCTCTGTCTATACTGATATTGTATCACAAGCTATCTCTTATCCTTCCCTCATCTCTCTGTCTTCTGCTTTCTGTTATGGTTCTTAGACACCTAGCCTTTTCATTAGCCCACAACTTAAGGGTGTCAAACTCTAGTCTATTTTGTTTTCTTCTTTTTTTTAAATTAATATTAGCCTTTTCCTTTTAGCCCTTTCTTTACTCTTTCTCTCCCTCCTCATCATTCTAGGCTTCTAAATCATTATATATATATTCCTCTTTTGGTTTCCCAGCCCATTGTAGGTACTCCACTTTTTTCCCTATTACTCTACACTGCATACACAAGTTAAATATTCATTTCACTAAGTCCTATTTGGTCCCTCTACTAACTTTCATTACTATTACTATTATCCTTCTTCCTTTCTCACATCTTTCCATTCCTCTGGCACTAAACTTTTCCCTTAAAGGTAACATAAAAAGAAGCAAGGAAACAAAATAAGAAGAAAAAGTGTCCAAGAGAAAACTTAACACACACACAGAACCACCAACTAAATAAAACACTAGAGGAGAGAAAAGCTAATCAACTGAATAAACCCAGCAAGATAAAATGATTACTAGAGGGAAACAAAAAATTGCAAATGACACAGAAACAATAAGACATGGACCAACCAGGAATATATGCAGAACACTGAACAACTAATCAAAGATTTCCAAACAAATATCATGAACCATCTTAATGAAGTGAAGGAAGAGATTAAGGATATGAAGAAGACACTGAGAGAACATACTGAAGAAATTGTAAACATACACAAAAAATTAACGGATATGATGGTGATCAATGGCACAACCCAAGAAATAAAAAAGACGCTGGAGTCACATAACAGTACATTTTAACAGGCAGAAGAACGAATTAGTGATGTGGAAGACAATACAGCAGAAATCAAACAGATAGTGTAACAAATAGACAAAAAAAAAAAATAGAAAAAATCCAGCAGGGACTCAGTGATTTAACTGAAAACACGAAATGCGCAAACATACGCATCATGGGCATCCCAGAGGGAGAAGAGAAAGGAAAGGGAAGAGAAGGAGTGTTGAAGGAAATAATGGCTGAAAACTTCCCAACCCTATTGAGAGAGATGGATATGCAGATCCAGGAAGCAAAGCACACCCCAAACAATATAAATCCCAACAGGCCAAATCCAAGACATATACTTGTCAAAATTTCCAAAGCTCAAGACAAAGAGAAAATACTCAGGGCAGCAAGAGAAAAGAAAACCATCACATACAAGGGAAGCACAATAAGATTAAATGCTGATTTCTTATCTGAAACAATGGAGGAAAGAAGACAGTGGTATGATATAGCCAAAGTACTAAAAGAAAAAAATTTGCAACCACGAATTCTCTATCCAGCCAAACTGCCATTCAAAAATGATGGAGAGTTCAAAATATTCAGAGATAAACAGAAATTAAGAGAGTATGTCATTAAGTAACCAGCACTTCAAGAAATACTAAAGGAAGTTCTACAAGTTGAAAGGAAAAATCAAGGGAGAGAGTGTTGGAGGAGAGTTTAAAAACATCTAAAAAGAAAAAAAAAA
>JAQZBX010062132.1:0-16961 GCA_029593785.1 Cabassous unicinctus
AGACACTATTTCAACACCCTCCTGGATCTGCATCTCCTGGGGACACTTCTGCTCTCCATTATTGAATCCCACTTTGGGGACTCTGCCAAGAGGGGGATTGGAAGTATCTTGGAATCCGGCGCCCAATCGCAGCTGCAGCACCTCCCAGGCTATGCGTGGGTGAGAGCAGACTCCGGCGGCCTTCGCAGTGGGGAGGTTCATGATCCATCAGTCCCGGAGGCTGCCCTTGAGGAGCCGCACAGCGAGGTAGCATATCTGCTTCCAGAACTTTCTAAGGGCTGTGGAAGCTACCAGAGGCCAAGTGTGTAGGGTTCAGGTGAACGTTGAGATCCCACACAAGGAAAGCATGCTCGACCCTAAGGCTTCGCCATGCAGCAGGCGGCCGTCTCCATACAGAAGCAGGGAATACCGGGAGCAGAGCAGGGGCAGCCGGGGACCCCCCACACACACACACACCCACCCACCTCGAGGCCTAGAGAGGCTCATGCCTCCCCTCTTCAAGCTGCTAGTCGCAGGAATTTGGCTCTGGGGTGCAGCAGCAGCCTGTATTTTTGTACTTGAGATTTAAAGTGGGAAAGTGTAGTCATTTCTACCAAGCCATTATAATGTTCGATAGCTGTTGTGGTGGTTTGAAGTTGTATGTACCCCAGGAAAACGTGTTCTTAGGGAATCCATTCTTTTTTTCAGGTATCAGGGTTGGGGATTGAACCCAGGACCAGGTATGTGAGAAGCCGGCGCTCAGATACTGGGCCACATCTGCTACGCTGAGTTAGTTTTTCCACCTGTTTGCTTGTTATTTGTCTTTGTTTTTAGAAGCCACCAGGAGCTGAACCCGGGGCCTCCCATGTGGGAAGCAGATGCTTAATCGCTTGAGGCACACCGGCTCCCCTGAGTTGGTTTTTTGTTTGCTTGTTTTTTTGTTTTTAGGAATTGCTGGGAACCAATCCCAGGACCTCCCATGTGGGAAGCAGCCGCTCAACTGCTGAGCTACATCTGCTCCCCTGAGTTGATTTTTTCTTTGTGTGTTTGTTGTATGTTTTTTTTATTTTTAGGAGGCACCAGGAACCGAACCCAGGGCCTCCCATGTGGGAAGCAGGCGCTCATCTGCTTGAGCCACTTCCGCGCCCCAGTCCATCCTTGTGGGTGTGAACCCATTGTAAGTAGGACCCTTTGGTGAGTTAAGGTGTGACCCACCTCAGTCAGATGAGTCTTAAACCTTTTAATGGGGCCCTTATAAGTGGAATGAAATTCAGACAGAGAGAGAGAGGGAAAGCCACAGACGGAGAAGCCGATGCTGAACGTCAGCGGAACCCGGAGACGCCGCCACGTGACAAACTAAGGCCCAAGGGTCTCTGCAGCCAGCCCGAGAAGGCACAGTGTTTGGGGAGAAAGCATCACCTTCATGACGCCTTGATTTAGCTTTTTCCCAGCCTCAAACCTTACGCTAATGAAGGCCCAGTGTGTAAGCGGAACCGCGTCATGTATTTGCTTGAGCAGTCTAGGAAACTAAAGCAGCTACTGACAGAAGGGTTTGTAAAAATGAAAAAGATACACTTGAATGTTCTTTTAAGGAAAAAAGATGTAACTAGATTGTTTTATCAGTAAATAGAAATAGAGACCTTTAATGTAAGTATCAAACCCCAGAGTGGTCAGAGGATCTGCCCAGAGAGAAGAAGGAGGGGTGAATGTGAGGGCACTAAGGAAGACGCCTGAGAATTGCTCATGAGGAAGCATCCAAGGCTTCTGCCACTCAGAAGGGGCAAGTGTTGGGGAGCAGGGCAGCGCCAGCCACCGGGGCTGGGAAAGAGATCCCAGCACTGTCCACTCACTGACGAATTCCATTTTTCTTAGGGCAGATTTTTATTTAAGGAATGTTCCCAAGGTATACAATTTTGAAATAGAAATTCCTGTGCTATAATTTTCTCTTTTAGGACATTTCTTCCTAATGATAGAAAGAGCTTTCCTCTCATAGCTAAGACTCTTCTTAAGAGGGTGAGAGTAACAGGGTGGACCCTCTAATGCCATGCAATGTGGTTTTCTTATGTATTTTTCCTTCTTAATGGCTACAGAATTTCCCATGTCCTACTTTGCATTATAACACAACGGGTCATTCTAGTTGTGGTTACCAATTGTTTGAAAAAAAAAACATTCTCCCCCTACTGGGTGAGCTAAGGCAGCCATAAATTATTTACCTCCAAATATTTCTTCTGCTTAATCAATTATTGATTAATTAAAGCTATTTTAGTAGATATTGAAGATGACTCTTTCTTCTCCTACTCACACAAGTAGATGTAAAGGATTTCATGTGGTTGGTTGATATTAGAGCCTGCTATAGGTCAGTGGCAATGTCTGGAGGCATTTTGGTTGTCATGACTATGGGGTAGAAGAATGCTGCTGGCATCTTGTGGGAGGGATCTGGGACAGTTCTTAGCATCCTGTATTACACAGAACGGGTCTGTGGAAGTTTGAGTCTTTGGTGGATCCCAGAAAATTATATTCTTAAACCAGTCCATTCCTGTGGGTGTAAAATCTATTGCAGGTGGGAACTTTTGATTAGATTCATTTAAGGAACCTTCCTTTCTAGTAGATCACTTCAGCAGGGATCCCCCAGGGTGGGTCTTTTTTTAGAACATTTTCATTATTGCAACAATAATAATAATAAACAAAAACAAGACAAACAAAAAACTCTACCGCTTAATAATCGCCTCTGAATCTCTCTATCCTTCCCATGCCATACATGGCTGCAATTCTGTTTCTGTCTCTCCGACTTATTTGTATTATATTTTGTATAGATGGGGTCAAGCTGTATTAGTACCTTTTGTCTAGTTTCTTTCACTCAGTGTATTTCCTTTTTGTCACCCTTAATGGAAGGCTGTTAACGTATTGTTATACACTACTGTCCGCAGTTTGCTTTGGTTGTATTTGTGCCTATTAACAACTTGTATCATTAACGTACATTTGTTCTGTTCCAAAGAAAAACAGTCTTATATAAGCCATATTATTCATACTCATATTCACATGGAGTTTTGCTATGCTGTACTGTCCCATGCTACAAATTTTACCTTTCCTTCTAATAATGGACATGACCTTGTACTTTCGCTTTCAACCACTGACATACCCATATAATAGCACTGCTACTTTCAAACATTATGCTTTGCTTTCATCTTTTCTATTCATATCCAAAGATTAACACAACCTTTTTACCAGTTTTGCACAAGTTAACCTTCAGCTTTCCATTGTCTAACCACATTCTATTTCCTAGGTACACATACTCTAATTATTACCTCCATGAGTTTACACATTATATGTAGTTCATAAAAGCTCAATCATACAGTATTAGTCCTTTTGTGTCTGGCTTGCTTCACTCAACATAAGTCTTCCAGGTTCATCCATGTTGTCAAATGCTTCACGACTTCATTTCTTTTTAGAGCTGCATAATATTCCATCGTATATATACACCACAGTTTGTTTATCCATTTGTCAGTTGATGGACACCTCAGTTCCATCTTTTCGCAATCGTGATTAATGCCACATCATGCCTCGGTGCCGGGGAGTCATGTCCCACACAGGGGGAAAGTTGTGAGTTTAGTTGCTGAGCTTGGCTTAGACAGAGGCCACATTTGAGCAATAAGGAGGCGTTCAGGAAATGACTCTTAGGCAATACATATTACTAGGCTAAGTTTCAATTTCACAAGAACAAGGTTCGTAAGTACAAGCATCAATATCAAGGGCCTGGTGTACTGATCTCTCCTCTTTCGCTAGGCACTGTCCGAGGACTCCAGGGATTCTTGCCACTCTGTTAGAGAATGTAGCAGGACTCCCCACTGACCTGATCTCAAACATGGAAAAAACGAGCAGCACCTCACGATGGATTGCCACAGCCTTGATGCAGGGGCCCCACATTAAGGCCTGCACTGAATTCCCAGGGTTATGTAAATTGCGGCTCCATCTGATCAGCAGTGGTCAATGCTTTGCTATTATGAAGCTGTCTGAGATGTTCTGTCCAGTGCGTGTGTCAGCAGCCTCCCAGCCAGTCTGGCCTTCGCCTTGAAAGGACACAATGCGCCTTTCCCAGGCTGCCCACGGGGCACCCCGGCAGCCTTGCCACCACACACGGGCTCTACAGGCAAGTCCTTCTTGCACCCACTTTTCTCCAGGATCAGACGTAACACCTTATATGTCTGACACCCTCCTCTGAGGAGACTCAGCTGACACACTCATTAGCTACATGGAAACACAAAACAGCTCACAAAGCGGCGATGGGCAATGGAGCCACACACAATGCAGGCCCTGCCACCTTGGCTAAACTCATAAAAATCATTTGAGAAACCGAGGCCGCTCCACCCCTGACACTGTCGATGAACAGCCAGTGAACCTCTCAGCAGCCCCAACACCTCTTAGTCCTTTGTGGGTTCTGGAACTAACATGTTCCTCATTTACATATTTTACTTACTCTCACTGATGCTGTTACTTGCAGGTGCCCCAACGTGAGTGGGGTCAGCTCTCACAAAAGGCTCTAGAATCTCCAAATTGTAATATACCAGGCACTCCCGTTAGTGCCCTCAGACGCCTTCATTTTAGCAACCTCCTCCCAAGCCTCCTGGAGTCTCTGAACCTCCCATGGTGGCCGGAAATTGCCACGGGCTTCTGATGCAAGAAACTGCCCTCCTCGGCCCCGCGCTACACAGTGTTACAGCAATAACTGCTGGCCACACACTGGCCTCTCCTGCCAGTGGCGGCTCTCACAGACCCTGAGCGTATTGTCCTCTCTACCCAGCTGCTCATTAGGCCTCGGGTCCTGAAAGCAGCATCCCACACGCTCGGCACGGCTACTGAGCTGTCCTGACACAGGAAGGCGTCAGCCCTGGGCGCTCGGGCATCTTCCGTCGGCAGAAGGAGGTTGTCTCCTCTGTCCTCAGTCTTGCAGCTGCCACGGTGCTGCCCCGCCCCCAGACCCCTAGGCCACATGGGGAGCCCCGTAGGATCAACTCAGTGAGCAGCCACGGGAGCTCAACACTGCACAGGCGGCGTCTCCACTATCGCTAGTGGAATGTTGCCGCTTTCCAGTCTCCACCAGGATGTCCCCGGGAAAGGACGGGACCCCAGGGTCAGCTCAGTTGGTCACCTTCAGGCAGTCAGCCCAGCACTGGATGCCGTGCCCAGCAATCGGCCTCTTCTGCACATTTTTACAAGCTCTTGGGCCATTGCCTGAAGCCACTCGCCTTTGGGTAAAGATCTCTGGGGATCTCTTGCCTCACAGACACCGAAATAAAGTGGAAGCCAACAGGTGTCTCTGCATATCCTCAGGCCGACATCCCAGGCCTCACCAGAACAGCTCCACCCCCTTCCGTGTTCCCGACATGACTGAAGAGATGGCGGCACACGTTTACTCCTCACTCCGCACTGCTAAGATCCTGGGAAAAGCACCCAGGAAAGCTCTGGTCTCCCTGAAGGTCCCAGGCTGAGTGTCCAGCCCACGTCGCCCACTGTGCCTGCATCCACCCCCCTCCCCAATACTTGGCCCTGGTAGGTCCTGGTCACCAGGCCACACCCCACAGTCCTCCCGTGGGGGCCCTCCCCTGGGGCCCCTGGTGTCTGTCTCAGGAGCTTCATCCCAGACAAATCCAAGGATATTTGAGGGCCGCGGGCTGTGCAGTAAAGCAGCCTCCAGCATTGGTCTCAGGTGATTGAGGGTCAACGTGCACCAAGTAGCAGCACGAGTGCCCCCTAGTGGCTGAACCTGCTAGAAGAGGAGCAAAAGGGGCCAAGAGAGGTGAGAGACCAGGACTGACCTTGGACAGAGAGCAGGTTCAGGTGGGTTGGGACTGAGGAATGCAAGGGGAGGGGGACTGGAGGGGGAGAGTGGTGGTGGGACGACGGGAAAGAGCAGGGATGGGGTGGCTCCCGGGGAGGCTGGAGAAGGCAGACAGCAGCTTTCTCGACTCCTACCGTGACACTCTGGGCTGGTAATTCTCAGTTATAGGGACTCCTCTTGTGTCATGTAGGATGCTTAGCACCATCCCTGCTCTCAACCTACGAGATGCCAGCAGTGCTTCCCACCCTGCAGTTGTGACACCCACTGGGTTATATTGCAAAGTAGCAGGTGAGAAATTCTGTAGAGAGTGGAAAGAACAGAACACCTGATAACAACCACACCCCATGGCGTTAGCCTGAAGGTTTTCCAGGTATTACCATCTGTTTCAGTTTCCTAACTGCCAAATGAAATACCAAACAAGGGGTTGGCTTAAACGACAGGAATTTATTGGCTCACACCTTTGAGGCCAGGAGAAGCCGGAAATCACGGCATCATCAAGGCTACGCTTTCCGCCAGGAGACTGCGGAGTCCTGGGGCTGGGTAGGGGCGATCCCTGGTCCTTGGCTTTTCTGTCACGTGGCAGTGCAGAAAAGCCTGGCCTCCCCTGGCCTCTCCCTCTCTTATGGATTCTGTTGAGGTTCGGCTTCTGGCTGCTCTCTCTGACTTTCTCTCTGTGTCTGAATGTCCTTCTGCTTATAAGGGGCTCCAGTAATAGGGTCAAAACCCGTGCTCATTCCCTTGGGTCACTTTAACTGAACTCGCCTCATCGAAAGGCCCTACTTTCGATGGGGTCACACCCAAGGAATGGACTAACCTTAAGAACATGTTTTTCTGGGGTACAGAGCTCCGAGCCACAACACCATCCTAACAGCTGTCTTAGCTTTGAATGAAAAACCATTCTTATCATTTCTGCCATTATTGTCTTATTATGAAGAAAATTATCGCCCAGTTGTATCTCTTTATTCTCACAATCATATACCTTGGGATCAGCCCTTAAATAAGAATTTGCCCTAAAAATGGAATTTGTCAGTGACTGGGGTTGTTGAGACTTTATTCCCAGCAGCTGGGCTGCCTCCCTAACACGCTGCCCTTCTCTGACCCTCAGGAGCCTCGGGTGCTATTTTATTAAACAGTTCTGGGACTTTTTTTTTTTAACTGTTTGTTTTGAAATACTTTCAAATGTGCAGGACAGTTACAAAAATAATACAAACCCCATACAGAGCCCTCCACCAGACCCCGACCCACCCCCCAGATATCCAGATCCACCAATTTAACACTTTGTCACATTTTCCATATCATTCTTTCTATCCATCTACCTATCAATCAAACCATCTCTCTAATTATCCATCTATGCATTTTCTACGTCTTGAGTGTAGGTTGTAAACATCTTGCTCCTTGAACACTTCTTCCATGTGCATTTCCTAAGAACAGGGACATTCACTTTTGAAAGCACATTAAGGGGAAGCGGGTGTGGCGCAATGGATAGAGCACCCGTTTACCATATGAGAGGCCTCCTTGTGAGGGCAGGCCGGCTCGCGGGGCGCCGTGGGCTGATGCAGCAAGACCTCACAGCAAGGGGGAGATAAGCAGACACAGAGAAGACACGCAGCGAATGGACACAGCAGCACAAGCAGCAAGGGGGGGATAAATAAACAAAATAAAATAAAATAAAATAAAAAAAGAAAGAACATTAAGTGCAGAAGGAATTTGCCTCACATTTACTGGGTCTTTGTCCTTAAAGGGGCTTTGGAAGGGAGCAGATGTTGAGTGGTTGAGCCCTGATTTCCCACATACAAGGTGGGGTGCTCAGTCCCTGGCCCCCTTTATCTTAAAAAAGAAAAAAAGAAAAAAAAAAAGACATGGAGTGCATTTTGTTCATTTTTTGAAGATGAAAGGAATGCCCTGCTGTCCATAGGCGACCTACAAGTTTCATGACCTGGTAGAAATTATTCTACTTTCTTGCTGCAGATCTCAAGAGCAAATCCAGAGGCAGCTCCGGGACCCCTCTCCCCTCCTCAAAGCCGCCGGAAGTGGGAAGAGCAGCGGCTTCAGCCTCCCTGGTCCTCCAGGGGTGTGTGTGTGTGTGTGTGTGTGTGTGTGTGTGTTTGTGTGTGTGTGTGTGTGGACAGGGTGCTCCCGGGCTGCCGCTGCCCCCTGATGTGCCGGTGTCCTTGGGGTCGGGCCTGGCCACCGGGCCCGCGGCTAGAGGGTCCCCATGGCGCTTTCCTGGCGCTGGGTCCCCGCGGTCACCTGAACCGAGCCACGGCGCCTCCACCGCGTGCACAGACGCCGGGACCTTCTGGAAGCTGATCTCCCCCCTGAGGGCAGCGACCCCGCCCCCCCTCCCAGACCCGAGGACCCCCGGGCTCTGCTCAGCCTCAGCACCTGGCCCTCCTGACACCCCTGCCTCGGCTGCTTCTCCCTCTTCTGCTCACCTCTCCCCCTCCCCCCCAGCCCTGCCCAGCGCTGGGGGCGCATCGTTGAGACCCGAGGACACCACAGAGTAACGCATAGGGACGAAATCGCGCTGCCCTAAGTGCCTGCGAATCTGAGCCCTGGAAAAGACAGAGCGTGTCACTCACGGACGGCGGGGCCCTGACGTGGCATGTGGCCCCTGGTACACGTCTGCGGGTTGACGGTGACTGAAAACACGCGGGAGCCCCGGCAGGGGCTGCTGCTTCCGCACTGTCCTCCGTGTCCACCAGGGGGCACCACGCGCCCCGCAGCCCGGAGCCTCCCTCAGCGGCGCCCACAGCCCGCGGGCTCCCACCCTCCCCAGGGTCACCCAGCCCACGGTCGTCCTCGCTCTGAAGCTCCCCCCTCCCTCACGGGACCCCGACAGCTCCTCCAGCTGAAGGCTGTTTGCTCTGCAGCCTCCGCCCCTCCGCAACCGCCATCCTTCCCTGACAAGGTCCACTCATTCTGCGGACCTCGCCTGAAAGGCACCACCCCAGGGCGGCCCTGTTCCTGTGCCACGAGCTCAGCAGGTGCTTCCCTTCCTCGCCCTCCCTCCAGCATAATCAACTGCTGGATGCTCTAACAGCCTCCTAAATGCCTGGCTCTGTTCTAACCCAGGAGATCGACCATACTCAGACTTTAAGACTTTACTTTTATTGAGCTAAGTCCGCGGGCGTCTGCAGCACACCTCACGCAGGAGAGAACTGCAGCCCCGAGGTTCTAAAATGGCTCCCTTTTATAGGGGGTTGCTGTCGCAGTTTGCAAGCAAGCAGGATGTACAGAAGCGGATTGTGGCGGTTAGCTAGCATTTGCACAACTTTGGTATGCAAGGTTCTGATAACTTGGGACACAGTTGAGATGTTTTTGCAAGGTTGCTCAAGGGAGGGGAGGTTATGTGCTTCCCAGATAGGACACTCAGGGAACAATAGAAAGTTTTCTTCTCTAAGTTACTTTGGGTAGGCTAATTTGGAGCTAGAGTACAAGAGCTCCCTGGTGCAATCCAGGGACTGCGTCTGTCTGGTGCACTGTGGTATTTCCACTGAGCCAGTGGCTGACACTAAATGACAGAAGGAGAAGCTCGAGACAGAAATGCAGGCCTGACCTGCGGAGCCAGGAGCTTCAGGGCATGTGTGTGAGGCACAGGGGCACTGGCCCCATTGGTGCCAGTCCAGGGTCTGCTGTTCTCAGTGGGTTCCAGGAAGGATCTGGGCTGCCAGGGTTTCTGGGTGACACACGGGATAAGGGAGGGAGGAAAGCTGGAGACGTTTGTTTGTAGCAGATGTTGATGGACTACGCACGTCTGCTGTTGGTGAGGCTTGGCCCTGTGTGCATGACAGGAGTCAGTCCAGTTTTCAGGCAGGTAACCCTTTTATCCACAGTGGGGGCAAGTCCACTGAGTCTCGACCAGCCAAGACAGAGTTTGCACATCCACCAGTCACCTGCGTTTTATGACGAGGTACACAATAGCCCAGAGACAATAGCAGGACCTGAATCTGATAAGGCTGGGCTGGAGTTTTCACTGAAACACAAAATTTCTCTCTACAGTCATCCGACTTTCTAATGAAAGATCCCGTCAAAGGAAGGTGATTTTTGGTATTAAATCAACGCTGTTCTCACTAGATTTGGCTCATTTAAAAAGCGCAGCAAGCATGGCCAGTTACCATACAGATCTTCACAAGGTGCCGTATGGAAGTTTCCCACACAATCCCACCTGGGACCTTTACAAGCCTCTTGAGGCTAGAAAGAGAATCCAAATGCTGGCATCTGATTTCACCTGCTGTACCTTTAGAGATTTGGTGAATTCTCTCCTAGAAGTTCCCCAAAGTCACTTATGGAGTCACTTTGGACTCTTGCAAAGTGTCCAGTCATATCTGATTCAATTTTCTCAACTATGGCATTTTTAAAGAAATATTTCAGTTTTATTTAAATTGTTAAGTAGAGAATGAAACCAAATTTGTAACTAGTACCAGAGAATGGACTGAACTGTTTGGTGTTTAATGAGAACAGCTTCTACACAGGATCCCAAGAGACTTACAGAAACGCATCAAACCACTAATATTAAGCAAATAAAACTCATGTTTTCAACAGATGATACAGAAATTGATTTATACTCCCTTCCATTTTTTAATATTTCAAAAGTGGAGATTTAACAAAAGGCAGCCATATCCTTTCTAGGTACAATGCCAATTTTAATTACGCAAACAACAAAATTGTCAGTCTGTTACCCCAAATCCCAGTGTTCAGCTCTCAAACCTTAAATCCCTGCATCTATTAAGGGTTAAAGAGAGTTGAAAATAAAAAAGCTACTGCCACATTCCAGAGAAAGGGAAAGCAACAAATACGTTAAAGTTAATCTAACAACAGTGTGTTTAACCTAAAAGTTTTTGAGAAGCTTAAAATTATTTCATTATTCTTTTAGTGGAAAATCAGAGATTATTTGGCAATGCTGACTTTTTACTAGCAGTAAACAATGATAAAGTCAAGTGAGGGGAAAACCTAAGAACGACAGTGAGGCATATAAAATTGTTTTTAGGATATTATCCCAAAAATTCGTGGATTTTCAGAGCAGTTATGTCCCTATGTTGTTTATGTGAGCCAAGAGGACATGAAAATGCTAGCCACACACTTCTGGGAAGACGGTGGACTAGAAAGACACAAGACTCTTCTCCACCAGAAAAATAGCTAGAGGACAGGGGGAAACAGCCTAGAAAAAGATCTTCTAGGGTTTAGGACACCAGGCGAAGGATGGACACCACCCAGAGGAGAAAGGGACAAAGGAGGGGAACTGCAGCAACAGAACTGTGAGCTGAAACCAGTGGCTGCTGCCAGCACCCTCACTCACACTAAAGACACTTTAGAATTCTTGGGTCTCTGGGCCTGGGGCTACAAAGGGGAATCCAGGGATCTACCACCCCAAGGAAAAGGGAGAGAGAGGGACACAGCCTAAGAATGACTCAGCTTTTCACTCACAGATTTGGTCTGCTGTGTCCCAGGAGCTCTTCCAGGCCGGGTGGGGCTGCGCCATTGTTTGCCTTGGGAGCCCACAAGGGGCTAAAGATATGGGACTCTCCCAATCTCCTTCTCTACTAAACTGGACTGACTGTTGAGGACTCAGAGGGAAGTGGAAATATTTCCTAGCAGGGAAAAGGGAGGGGGCTGCCAGAGAAGGCTGGAGAACTGTCTCAGAGAAAGTTTGAATTACCAGGCTCTTAGGCTCCAGGCAGAAGCTCTATCACTTGATCCTGTCTGGTTGCAACAAATACACTCAGACCAGACATTGAACTGAACATTGCCAAAGAGCGCCATCTGCTGGCAAAGGAAGTGCACACAAGAAAATTAAAAGCAGGGGAGACTTTTTCCAGCCTCTTTAGCCTCCTTCCCCAAGGCCTTAGGAAGAGAGTCTACAACCAATTACTGGGTCCAGTGCCCAGTTTTTATCAACTAGCAGGGACAATCATAACAATCCAGGTTGAGCCAAGAATCAAAGGGCTACAGTAACAGACAGCCTCCTGCCACTAAATCCCTATAAAAGAGAAAGAGATTGAACATCTGAGTAAACTACACCCTAATCAGAAGCCTAGACATCAGCAAAAAATTATGAGCCAAACTAAGAAAATAGAAGACATGGCCCAAGAAAAGGAATATATCAAAGTCCAGAAGAGATGCAGGATTTCAGAGAACTAACCAGCGAGATGCACACAAATTTCCAAAATCAAATTAATGAGTTGAAAGACAATATGGTTAAAGACATAAATGACATCAAGAAGACATTGAGGCGAAAAATAGCTAGAGGACAGGCTGAAACAGCCCCGAAATAGATCTTCTAGGGTTTGGGACAGCAGGTGAAGGCTGCATGCTACCCAAAGGAGAGAGGGACAAAAGAGGGAAATCGCAACAACAGAGCAGTGAGTTGGAACCAGCAGTGGCTGCTGCTGCCGGCACCCTCCCCCACACTAAAGACTCCTTAGAATTCTTGGGCCTCTGGGCCTGCGACTACAGACAAAGGGGGCTCCAGGGATCTAGCACTCCTGGAAAGGGGAGAGAGAGGGACACAACCTAAGGCTGACTCAGGTTCTGACCTGCAAATTTGGGCTGCGGAGCCCCATGGACACTTCCACACAGTGGTTTGCCCTGGGAGCCTAGGAAGGACTGGAGAAATCCAACCCCCCCAACCTCCCTCTCTTCCAGCCTGGACTAATTGTTGAGTACTCCACAGGAGAGGGGAGAGAGAGCCTGGGGCTGACTCGGCTTTTGACTCTCAGGTTTGGGCTGCCCTGTCCCGAGAGCCCTTCCAGGCTGGGTGGGGCTGTGTCATTGTTTGCCTTGGAGCCTGCAAGGGGCTAAAGATACAAACCTCCCCATCTCCTCCTCTACTAACAGGGACTGATTGTTGAGGACTCAGAGGGGAGTGGAAGTATTTCCTAGCTGGGAAAAGGGAGGGGGCTGTCAGAGAAGACTGGAGAACTGTCTCAGAAAGTTTGAATTACAAGGCTCTTAGCCCCCGGACAGGAAGCTCTATCACACGGATCTGGTCTGTGTCACAACAAATACACTCTGACCAGGCATTGAATTGAGAGCTGCCAAAGCGCGCCATCTCCTGGCAGACCAAGGAAATGCACATAAGAAAATTAAAAATAAGTAGGAGAGGATTTTTCTGGCCTCTATAGTCTCCCTGCCCAAGGCCCTAGGAAGTGACTCTACAACCAATTACTGGGTCCAGTGTCCAGTTTTGAGCAACCAGCAAGACAATCCTAACAATCTAGGTCGAGTCAAAAATCAAAGAGCTGTGGTAACTCACAGCATCCTGCCACTAAATCCCTATAAAAGAGAAAGACATTGAGCATCTGAATAAACTACATCCTAACCAGATGCATAAACACCAGCAAAAAATTATGAGCCCTAGTAAGAAAATAGAAGAAATGGCCCAAGAAAAGGAATACATCAAAGTCCCAAAAGAGATGGAGAATTTGAGAGAATTAATCAGTGAGATGAGCACAAATTTCCAAAATCAAATTAATGAGATGAAAGACAATATAGTTAAAGAGATAAATGACATCAAAAAGACATTGAGCAAACGCAAAGAAGAATTTGAAATCCTGAACAGAAAAGTAACGGAGTTCATGGGAATGAAAGACACAATAGGTGAAGTCAAAAACACATTTGAGGCATACAACAGCAGACTAGAAATGATAGAAGAAATAATAAGTGATACTGAAGACAGAGCAGCTAAAATTGAAGAGAGAAAAGAACAGAGAGAGAAAAGAATGGAAAAAATTGAGCAGGGGCTCAGAGAGTTGAATGACAACACAAAACGCAACAACATACATGTCATGGGAGTTCCAGAAGGGGAAGAGATAGGAAAAGGGGCAGAAAGAGTATTTGAGGAAATAATAGCTGAAAATTTCCCAACTCTCATGAAAGAAATGAACTTACATGTCTAAGACGCACACTGTACCCCAATCAGAATAAATCCAAATAGACCGACGCCAAGACACATACTACTCAGAATGTCAAATGTGAAAGATAAAGAGAAAATTCTCAGAGCAGCAAGAGAGAAGCAAACAATCACGTACAAGGGACGTCCAGTAAGACTTAGCGCAGATTTCTCTTCAGAAACCATGGAGGCAAGAAGACAGTGGTATGATACAATTAGGAAACTGCAACAGAAAAACTGCCAGCCGAGAATTCTTTATCCAGCAAAACTGTCCTTCAAATATGAAGGTGAGTATAAAATATTCACAAAAAAACAGAAACTAAGAGAGTTCACAAAAAAGAATCCACCTTTGCAGGAAATATTAAAGGAAACCTTAGAACCTGAAAGAAATAGACAGGAGAGAGAGGCCTGGAGGAGAGTATAGAGGAAAGAATAGCAGAAAGGATAACCAAAAGAGTAAAAGGAAAGACAAAAACAAGATGACATAGAAAACTAAAGAATAAAATGGAGGAAGTAAATAGTGCATTTACAGTAATATCATTGAATGTGAATGGATTAAACTCCCAATCAAAAGGTACAAGCTGATAGAATGGATAAAAAAACATGAGCCATCCATATGCTGCTTACAAGAAACTCACCTTAGACCCAGAGATACAAACTGGCTGAAAGTGAAAGATTGGAAAAAGATACTCCACGTGAATAGTAACCAGAAAAGAGCAGGGGTAACTATACTAATATCAGACAAAACAAACTTTAAATGCAAAAAACTTATAAGACACAGAAGGCCATTATATATTAATAAAAGGGACGATCCTCCAAGAAGATATAACAGTCATAAATATCTACACACCTAACCAGGGTGCCCCAAAATATATGAGACAAACTCTGGCAAAACTGAAGGGAGAAATAGACATTTCTACAACAATCATTGGAGACTTCAACACCCCACTCACATCATTAGATAGAACAACTAGACAGAAGATCAACAAGGAAACAGAGAACTTGAACAATATGATAAGCAAGTTAGACCTAACAGACATATACAGAACACTGCATCCAAACTCAGTGGGTTACACATTCTTCTCAAGTGCCCATGGATCTTTCTCCAGAATAGACCACATGTTAGGGCACAATGCAGCACTCAATAAATATAAAAAGATTGAAATTATACAAAGCACCTTCTCAGATCATAATGGAATGAAACTAGAAATCAATAATAGACAGGAAAAAAGTGAATTTGCAAATGTTTGAAGACAACAACACACTCCTAAATAATCAGTGGGTCAAAGAAGAAATTGCAAGTGAAATCAGTAAATATATTGAGACAAATGAAAATGAGAACACAACGTATCAGAACTTATGGTATACAGCGAAGGCAGTCTTGAGAGGGAAATTTATAGCCCTAAAATAGAACTATTAAGAAAGAAGAAAGAGCTAAACTCAAAGATTTAACTGAACAACTGGAGAAACCAGAAAAAGAACAGCAAACCAATCCCAAAGCAAGCAGAAGGAAAGAAATAATAAAGATTAGAGCAGAAATAAATGTAAATGAGAACAGAAAAACAATAGAGAAAATCAACAAAACCAAAAGCTGGTTCTTTGAAAAGATCAATAAAATTGACAAAACCCTCGCTAGACTAACAAAGAAAAAAAAAGAGAAGATGCAAATAAATACAATCAGAAATGAAAGGGGGTGGGGGAGTTATAACTGACCCCACAGAAATACAAAGGCTCAGAAGAGGATATTATGAGAAAGTATATGCCAACAAACTAGACAACCTAGATGAAATGGACAAATTCCTAGAAATGCACAACCAACCTACACTGATGCTACAAGAAATACAAGAACTTAACAAATCAATCACATTTAAAGAGATTGAATCCATCATCAAAAATCTCCCAGAAAAGAAAAGTCCAGGACCAGATGGCTTCACAGGTGAATTCTACCAAGCATTTCAAAAAGAATTAACACCAAATCCTGTTTAAACTCTTCCAAAAAATTGAAGAGGAGGGAAAATTACCCAACACATTTTATGAAGCCAACATCACCCTAATACCAAAGCCAGATAAAGATACTACAAGAAAAGAAAATTACAGACCAATCTCTCTAATGATCTGTAGGACAACCCAGGTGTCCATCTCTAATTTTGCATAGATGCAAAAATTCTCAACAAAATACTTGCAAATCGAATCCAACAGCATATCAAAAGACTTATACATCACAACCAAGTGGGATTTATTCCTGGTATGCAAGGCTGGTTCAACATAAGAAAATCAATCAACGTAATACACCACATAACAAATTGAAGGAAAACAAACATGTGGTCACCTTAATTGACGCAGAAAAGGCATTCGACAAAATCCAGCATGCTTTTTCGATAAGGAAATTCAAAAGATAGGAATAGAAGGAAAATTCCACAATATGATAAAAGGCATATATGAAAAACCCACAGCCAATATCATACTCAATGGGGAAAGGTTAAAAGCTTTCCCTTTAAGATCTGGAACAAGACAAACATGCCCACTATCACCATTGTTATTCAATATTTTACTAGAAGTTCTAACTATAGCAATTAGACAAGAAAAAAAAAAAAATTAAAGGCATCCTAATACGAAAAGAAGAAGTAAAACTCTCACTGTTTGCAGATGACATGATCCTGTACTTAAAAAATCCTGAAATATCCACGACAAAGCTACTTGAGCTAATAAATGAGTTCAGCAAAGTGGCAGTATACAAGATCAACACGCAAAAATCAGTAATGTTTTGAACAACCTGAGGAGGAAATCAGAGGGAAATTCCATTTAAAATAGCAACAGAGACTCACATACTTGGGAGTTAATTTAACCAAAGAAGTTCAAGACCTATATGCAGAAAACGACAAAACAATGCTAAAAGAAATTTTAAAAGACCTAAACAAATGGAAAGACATTCCATGTTTATGGAATGGAAGAATAAATATCTTTAAGATGTCAGTCTTACCCAAACTGATTTATAGATTCAATGCAATGCCAATCAAAATCCAAATAGTTTACTTTCTAGAATAAGAAAAGGCAATTACAAAATTCATTTGGAAGGGAAAGCACACCTGAATACCGAAAGGCATTCTAAAAAAGAAGAGCAACGTGGGTGGAATTTCACTACCTGACCTTGAAACATAGTACAAAGGTACAGTGGTCAAAACAGCATGGTACTGGCATAAAGATAGACACATTGATCAGTGGAATAGAATAGAGAACCCAGAAATAAACCCTCAC